>JAOWAY010077438.1:0-11379 GCA_028565895.1 Goniobranchus geometricus
TAATAATAATAATAATAATAATAATAATAATAATAATAATAATAATAATAATACTAATAATAATAATAATAATAGTAATAATAGTAATAATAACAATAATAATAAAAGCATTTTGGCACCTACTTATATTATTTTTCAAGAGCAAAGATGACCCTACCCACAACTTAGATGGAGAACCAATTTGCTGGCAGATTTTGCAATTACAATGTTCCGGTTCATAGTGCTTACTACAATGCAAGTACATCTAGAAGTATGCAAGTAGCTAATCAGATATGACAATGTAGCAGGCAACGGTTAGGATAGTGTTTCATCGGTTGTTTTGGGAAATTCTGATTATGGTATAGACTTCACTGAACGACCATTAGCCAATCCGTAGGCTTATACACAAATTGATAAAAGTACCGTACCAACCAACTGAGATGAGTTTAACATGTTCTTCCAGTAAAACTCACTCAGAAGACTGTTAAGAATAGTTATCTCATGTTTCTAATGGTGCTTTATGTACTGAAATACATCGGTGTGAAAGAAGTTTTATATGAGACTTGAAATAATATTACAAGACTAAAAATTTCAGACACTCTCTGGGTTTGAGCACTAGACCAGGAATAAGTTTGAAGTCCCTGACGAGCGATTTGTTTTTTAATGCATTCAAACCATTTCATTTGACATCATGATATAGGCAAATAAAGGAGGCAGCCATGCGGGAAAGAAAACTGGTCACAAGAGATGGCGGAAGTGCTTTTTCTTTTCTTTTCTTTTTTTTTATCTTTTTAAAAAATTATAATCAAGATTATTAGGAATTTTTCTTAATTCATTTTCAAAAAAGGTAAAAGCGAAAATAATGGTTGACAAATTTCATTCCAAAAGATAAAAAGGTGAGAGCGAAAAGAATGTTTGACAAATTTCATTCCAAAAGATAAAAAGGTGAGAGCGAAAAGAATGGTTGACGAATTTCATTCCAAAAGACAAAAAAAGTAAAGAAGAGGTTAAATTTCCATTTCCCTAAATGAGAAAAAACATGTCTTTGTGAAAGGAGATAAAGAACAGTTAAAAACGATTCAAAAACAAATTAGAAAAGAAATAACGAAATTATTCTAATTGTGAAAGAATATGTCTTGTCTTCAAGTAACCTAGACACGCATTCTTTAATGTCAATTTGATCATCAGGAAAAGGTTAAATTGCAAATTACAGTAATTAGTGCGTTCATCATTAAACTGTCATTATCCTCACCATAAATCTTCTATTACCTTTTCAGTTTTTATCTCAGGTTTAGTAACCGATGGATTACCTTACTTAAGACTCTTTTGAGCCCCACATAGTGCAGTCCACTTTAAGTGCAGTCTTTTGCATTTGCAATGTCCAGTGAACAGCTTCTTGCAACCACAATTCTTGACAGGATTTTGCTGCGTCGGAAATGGTTGTCCATATAGGCGACATCCATATGTGTCCTGTCCAACCCCAGTCAGATGGATTCAGGAGCTTGGGTTCTGAAACTGATGACTTGTTCCAGATGCTGGCCATTAGCTCGATGTTCTCATTGAGCCTAGGTGGGAGGGGTGTTTTCAAGCATTCTACTCTTGCGCGCAATGAGTTGTTTCTTGGCTTCCTTTACCTTCTTTTATCACTGGTGCGATCGTACATGAGCTCTCAAGCAGTGACACTGACTCTTCACTGGTCTTGGAAGGCATGCATTGGAGCTCAATAAATTGCATCAGGAACCTCTTGAAACGCCTCCCATGTTGCCCATGCCTTCTTCTTTCCTCCACTAGAGAAGGCAGACACTGAGACTGAGGGCATGAAAGATGGGAGGACTGTAGCAGTACCTTTGGATTCATTGTGTCAAACAGCTCATTGACCGCTAAGCATCGAAGGTTGGATCCAGTGCCAAGAATAATCCAAAACTCATCCGGCTTGATTTTCTCAAAGGCAGCTACAGCTAGTACCAAAACGTCGGTGTCTACAGTGCGAATGCTGACCCGCTTTTGACCTTCCAGAACAACTTCTGCTTCACGAAGAATTGGGCGTGGGTCAACTTCCTCTAGTGATTGCCTACAACCAACCCAGTAGGAGAACGGAGGACATCACTTTTACGGGTTGCATACAGTTCTTTGCCATTGTCTTGTAGTCGACAAGCTGTATCTTCTGCCAGAAAGATAAACAGTTCTCTGTTTTGTTCCCATCTACAAGAATGAACTCTTTGCAATTCTTTGTCACCACAGCAGAGGGAGAGAGTCTTCCTGGTACCTGTATCCCGTTTCTCTCTTGTTGTTCCTTTCAGACTGTCAGACACGGTCAACACTGCTTATTTTCTAGAGTTGAGTGGAGATGTATGTTGCAATACTGTATCTACATGCTCCTGAAATGTCTTGGTTGTTCCGCAATTCAGCGTCTGAAGTATGGTTGTACCGTCAAAACAGTTGCATCTAACAGAGATGTACTTATTTCTTCAGACTGACTTGATTCCAGACAATGTAGCAAATCTGCTTTCACTCCAATGCGCAGCTTGCCACCAGTTGACAGAGCTGGTGGAGCTGCATGGTTCTCATGAAAGGGGAATCGATTGAGATCCCCATGCCTTGTTTGACAAGAATGTACAGCTTCAGGAAAAGTCCAGTTACTGCAAATGTGATGAGAAAGCAATCCTGTCCATAGGTTGTAGGCCATGTCCACTGTATATCTTTAAGCACTGCAAAGAGTGGTTGGTCAGCCGCTAGGCTAGGTACTTGCCGGGGTTCAGGGACTGGAATGCTGCTTTGGTGATATCCATGGACTGGCGTAACATGAATGTTCAGTGGGTGCTTTTGGTGAACAGAGTGAACAGAGGCAAAAAGGGCATGGATTACTGTAGGTGGATTGATCGCATGGTGATTGTTCGCGTGGTAGGCAGACCAGGAAATCCAATTAACCTTAGCCTCTTTTCAATGGCTGCTTTCACCAAGTTTAGCCATCAGTACCCTTCTTTTTCAACAGCACCAGCAGCCAGGAAGTCTGTTGGTCTAATAGGGTCTTGCACACAGCTGCATTGAAGTTCCTTGTCCTTAGAGCAGCTGGTGGTACACGCGTGTAGGCTGATGGCAAATGAGATGTTGACTTTGAAGATATATATCTTGATTCAACACTGGGAGTCCATGATCCAGGCCACTATGAGTGTGTGATGGGTGTTGAATGAGAGATGTGCCTGTCCCATGAGAGGAATCCTTGACTGGTGCAGAGCTTGGGCTTTGATCGATGTCGTTTACTGCTGCGGTTGTGAAGAGATTTTGCCACAGCTCTGATGGACATACAGCATCTTTATTAGAAAACGATGGCAGATCCCATTTGTAATATCTGAAGAAAGTTGTAGCGGCCTGTCTTAAGAAACACGCATTCCAGAACTGTGGGATGTGGTAACCAAGCCTCGACATTTGGATACTGAATGAACCGTCATTGACAGGAACAGGGGAAGAGGAGTCTCCCTTCAGTGGTTGTGGCGAACGGAACCTGGTGTCTCCTTCCGCGCATGTTTGACACTGTGAGTACCAACAGCTGGGAAATTTTAAGGAATGTTTCTCTGATGGTTGTTTCGGACAGCTGGGTTTGTGTTTGATGTTCGATCCATCAAGAACATAGTTGACCAAAGCCAGGGTGGTAGAACATCGTTCTGGAAATCAGCCTGGAACGACCCGTCAAATGAGAACCTTGTCTGAATCATATCTCTGCGCACCACCTCTGCAGCTCATACTAAATGTAATATACCACTATCGTAATCAGAAACCTTCTTTGAGGGTTGGTCCAATGTTCTTCTGAAATCTCTTCCCTCTGAATGAGTCCTCAGCTCAGGGATTTCAGGAATAAGTCTATTCTTTAGCCTTGTGCCGTAAATCCAGCTATCCACTGACCCCAGGCTGCTCCATTCGTTCCTTGTACGGTTTAGCCCAGTCACTGAGACTGAAGACAGTAGCACTGTACTCATCACTGCCCATATACTCTCAAGAATACCACTAGCTGTGCAAAGGCTCTTCCATGCATGCGATCCCCCTCTCCATCACTATGCCCTGGTGAAGCTTGTCTGTCTTTGTTGTACAATGCACATAGACATCTGTGATGACATTTAGTCTCGAATGCAATCATGTCTCCTGCAGCAGGCTTAGCTACAAAGCTGGTCTTGAAGTTCACGGGCACACTCCCGAACTTTCTTGTCTAACTATTTTGTTGCTGCTTCATGTAATCCTTCAGGACCAGCAGTCTGATCACAAAGCAGACAAGTAAGTTCTCTGGTCTTCGGGTGCCGCTGAGCAAATCAATCCTGTACTGACTGCCTGTGAAGCACTGATGTGTCGTTTTGTTGAAGTCTATGCCGCCTTTGTTGATCAAAGATGTTCTTGTTGAACCTGGGGCGACATTTCGTGTGTCACCTTGCAGAGTATGTCCTCGAGGTGGCTTCCAAACCATTGTCATCATCCAGTTTCTCCAACTGAAGATTCATTGACATGTGCTGAAGGTCCATGAACTGGAGGTCTTCTGCCACTGATAGCCATTACCAATGGGTTTCTTGGTTGGGCGTAGAGTGCACTGTAACGATTCACCAGTAATTTCAGCATGGCACAAAATACAAAGCTCCCAGTCAGTTCATACAGCTGGCTTTGTTTGCTTAGATGGTGAGGCCATGTCGGATCTACGAGGATATGACGCTTTGCATTGAGCACTTGTCAAGTTCAGTTGATTCCATGGCCAACTAGCAGCAATTGCGACACACAAGCACTATTCAAACGTATCAGTTAAGATACGTTTCTAATTGTAAAAGAATTCAATTTATTAATATTTAGAACTGCTATTTAGGATTTCTTTTCATGAAAGTTATCCCAGCCCAGTACTGATTAAAATTGTAAAATAGTAAAACATCATAATACATGTGAGTTTTAGGGCCTTGAATTTGATTCTATTAGATTCCGTGATCCTGAAAATATAGGTTTAGACAGCAAGATCAAAACTCTTGCTCAATCAGTAGCTGAGATTTTAAGAAAAGTAATTTGACGGCGGCCATTTTGTAAAATCCAAGAGGGCCGACCTAGAGGTAAAATCCAGTTTACCGCTACATCTGAAATTAAAGCTTATGATATATAGTGACACTAGTGAATATTTCATGCTTTCTTCATATTGTGCACAATTGTTACGGCTATCCGCTCTACTATAGAGAGACTTACTTTAAGAGTTGAATAATGATTGCAAAGACGTAAGGTTAATAAAAAAAATATACACTGGGAACAAAAAGCAGCAGAAAGAGCAGATAATGAGATGACAACATCATAAGGCGTAAGACAAGGCTGTGCCATTTCCCCAGACCTATTCGCAAAATACAGCAATAAGATCAAGCGCCACATCGAAAGCCTAGCAGGAATATGTATTATAAATGACCACCGCATCAATAATCTACGATACGCAGACGATACAATTCTGAAATCATAAAATAAGAAAGCGGACTTAGCCTACACAGATGATGGAGCAATGCTCTATCTGAAATGTTCATTCTTCTTCTACTACACACCTCATGAATATCATTGCATAAGAAAGTGAAAACATTGGGATTACCTTAGATGCCCGGAAGACGAGACGATGATTATCTCAAGAAGGTGTTTTATACCAACATAGAGAATCACGGTAGACACGAAAGATCCAGTACCAATGGAAAAGTTTTAATATCTTGGCGTTTTTTGTAACATCAGTGTACAGGAATTGTAACTAGAATATGCCAAGCAAAGGCCGTATTTAGAGACTTGAAACGCCCCCTCACAAACAGCAAGGTATCATTAGATCTAAAAACCAGAATACTGCACTGCTATGTGGAACATATTATGCTACTGTACTCTTCCGACACCCGGAGAGGATGCGTGTAAAAATAAAGAAACAATATTGGAAGCGACAGAAATTCGATTTTTAAGACTTCTAATGACAATTCCGATGACAGAAAAAAATATTGAATGAAGAAATAATGAACGAATCGTAATGAACAAAATGAGAGAAGCAAACACAATTTTGGACACCTCTTGAGAAGATCTGGTCACATCAAGAAAAATAAATAACACTTTGTGAGCTCTTTTTCTATCGTTTTCGTGCCCCTTTTTTTCCTGTTTTGGTCACAGTTTTTCACCCACATTCGTTACAGGTTTGAATTGAAATCTAGACTTGAGTATCGAACCCTTATCTGTTTTGAACAGAGCATAGAACACTTCTCTGTTTAGACATTGAAAATTCAGTAAGAAACTCCTCATATTATACGAAAGAAGATAGCTTCCGTATTTCAAACCGTCACATTAAAATAGAAATGCAGAAAAGCATCCAGGGGCAAAACGGTAAGAATCTGACCAGCGAACAACACTCCACAGCAAAGTGAATAAGGAAAATGTTACACTAGAGCTCAAGTAAACATTGAAAAAGGAGGCAGCTAGAATAAGTATATGAACTCCTTTTGTATCAAAAAGTATCGAGTAGGTAAAATTTCTCCAATTTATCGAAATCGTTTGACGCAATTCAAAATTAGGTGGGACGAAAACGGGTGTGATATGAACAGATAGAAATAATCAATAGTTCAAGAAGTGTGACAAAAGGGTTGCACCGCATCAAAGAATCAACAGTGGAGTACCATGATGGACGTCAACGCTTTCCTGGCGACATTTGATGATGATGATGATGATGATGATGATTAATCCTACTTTCATCGTTAATGTGTTTTTGTTCATTATTTGTCTTCAATTATTCTTCCTCTACTCTAGTATTGCGGTCTATTGAGCCCATCCTTTAACAGTCTGATGAAATCTGTTGCTACCTATGTCCAGGTACTCACTCACGCCTGGGTCCAGATAAGTAAGCGAAATAAACACCTTACCTCAAGATACAATATAAAGGTCACCAGGAAATTATCCCCATATCTCGTCCTAATTTTTTACTGAACATGGCAAAGGCTGCTTAAACCAAAAGGTTAAGAATACAATTACATGAAGCTTTTGATTTTCATGATGAGGTTTATATGTGAGCATGATATAAGACATTTGTGAGTGTGCTGTGCATTTTCAATTAAAAAAAAAAAAGCCACCTTGTTCCCAACTTACAGCTTCAGAACTTGCAGCGCTGGACATATTGACTATGTTACCTGAAGGGATATATAAATAGGAAAATTATATCCTCTTACGAAAATTGTATTGCCATTATGAAACATAAAAACCTCTGTATTCTGCAAACTATTTTTTTTAAGCTGGTGACATTATTCATATAAAAAGCAGTTATTATTTGTTTTACAAAATATTGACTATGTCACCTGATGAGATACATATAAAAAGGAAAATTACATCCTCTTGTTAAGATTGTATTAAGAGTATGCACGTATATCGACATAAGGAACTTTAACATCTAGCCCTGACTGGAGACAACAAGCAGGGGCAGGCAGAGGGAGACCTTAAATCACTGGATTACAAACAAAAAGTAGAAAAACAATAGCATGAACTTCCCGAGATTGTCTGAACCGAGAAGTGAATGGCGTGTCATGGTCGCCAATGTCTGTCTCAGACTTGATGATGATGATTACAAATGTAATACATTTGGACTTTCAATTTAAGCACAATAAACACAGGATTTAGATGGATTTGATGTAGAGCACTTTATAAAAGACCAGCATCGTATACAGTAATAGTGAGACCCCCGTGCCAATCCCAGGAATGAGTAATGGGATTAGCCCACAGGCATTTAATATAGAACAAGGGGCATAACACTGCTTAATCGGAAGGGGCTTGTTCAACTCTCCTGAATTATCATTACTGATTCAGGTATCTAAAACTTAATACCATTACATCCCTCTTTTTAAAATCGAATAAAATTTAAATGATACACACAATTATTAGATATGTATAATGGGTGTTAACAATTTCTTGCTAAAGGATAGTTTTGAGGGCTGTTTCAATTTATCAATGGACATAAGAAAGATTTATTTATTCATTTATTATGTAATAGTTTATTGTTTATTT
Organism: Goniobranchus geometricus; assembly: GCA_028565895.1. Taxonomy (NCBI): domain Eukaryota; kingdom Metazoa; phylum Mollusca; class Gastropoda; order Nudibranchia; family Chromodorididae; genus Goniobranchus; species Goniobranchus geometricus. The sequence continues at coordinate 7,996 of JAOWAY010077438.1, forward strand.
TAAATATATGGATTTTACTATAATTGTAAAGAGGATAGCAACAAAAGCTTTTGAATTCGAGATTATGTATTTATTCTGAGTTGCAGTCTTGTTCATGCTCTGGAATAAAGAAAAAGAAACTAGAGGTCTCTTGACCTCAATCCGGGGGAGGGCGTTTTGTGTCCCTTTATCCCCTGGTCCCTACCCTAATGTTTGTGTTTTTGTTCACCTCTAACCATTTCGTTTTGGGTTTATGTGTTGGACATGTGGATTAGTGTTGCATAGCCTAGCCTAGACTAGGTGATAGGTATCTCTATGTAAATACGGACTATTTCGCTCTATTCACTCCTCCTCCATCTGTCTAGTTTAGATGAGGAGGGCATGAACTAATATGAATGATAGGAGGTGAAAGGCTCGTTGACAATCTTTAGTTGTAATGACTTGGGCGATTAACTTGTCTGCCGGACCTCGTTCGATGGGTGGTGTCTGACGATTTGATAGTCGATTGATTTTCAATCGTTCTGGAGTTGATGTGTTGTCAGGTGTAGTAATGTTTATATCACTATCGAGTAGTGCATTGCTAGTGTGACTGGGAGTTTTATCTCGTTGTGATCTCTCCCTCGGGTGCATCCTATTTCTCCTGAAAACTGGCCGTCTGGTGTTTGGATAACGTAGCTCCTTGATTCAACCGCACGCTTTAAGCCTGTTGTCTGTCAAGACGTGTGGTTGAAAGAAGAATTTCGGCACTTTTCAACCGAGGTGGTTATATCGGTGCTTGACTGTCGCCTTTCCTCTATATATGTAAGTATGGAAACGTTTGCAGCCGAAAACAACCGCTAGCATTTCACGCTCTATATTAGCGTATCTCTTGTCTGTGACGGTCAGCGATTTTGACGCAAAAGCAATAGGCTTTCCATCCTGCAATAATTCTGCCCATAACCCATATTAATGAGCTGTCTACCTCAATGGTGATTGGCTTATGTAGACTGAAGTATGTGAAACACGTGTTTTGGTGTATGTCACTTTTATTTTTTTTGCTCTGGAAAATCTGCTCGTGAGACTGTATCCAAATCCACGAATTTTCTTTCTGTAGCAATTCTCTCACTGCTGAGGTGCGCTCACTCAGCTTGGGAATGAATGGACCCATGTATTGAACCATTCCTAGAAATAATTGGAGCTCTGTTGTATTTGATAGCAATGGTTTTGTTTTTATATCGTCACATTTGCTTGGGTCTGTATGTACTCCCATGTCTCTCCCATGTCATTCCGAAAAACGAGATTGTCTCCTTTTTGATGAGACATTTTGTGCCATTGAAGACGAGTCCATTTTTTGCTGCCACTTCCATCAACTTCAGGAGATTGGTGTCGTGTTCTTCTTCGGACGGTCCATAGACACAGGCGTCATCGGATATGCCAAGGGTTCCTTGACACTGGTCGAGGATTTGGTCCATTTTCAACTGGAAGATATCCTGTGACACACTTTAACCAAATACCAGTCGTTTAAATCTGCACCTACCAAATGGCTAGTTGAAGGTGGTAAGTAAGCTAGACTCCTCGTCTAATATAATCAATAGCCGTGCTGTTTATCTAGTTTTGAGAAGAATTTGGCTCCTGCAAACTGGTGAGTAATTTCTTCCAATGTCGTTGTCTTATGATGGACACGGTTGATTACTTTGTTGAAATCTCTGGGATCAAGACATACAAGTAGCTTGCCCTTGCTCTTCCTGCTGTAGGCCAGCAAGTTTACCCAGCCGGTTGGCTGCGTGATTTTTTCTATCACACCGAGCTGTTCCATCTTTGTGAGCTCCTGTAATATCTCGTTTTTAATATGGATTGGACATTTTCTGGGCGAGTTGATCACTGGAACAGCGTTTTCTTCCAAAGTGATGTGAAATTCTCCTGGGAGTTTCCCAACTGTATCAAAACACTCATGGTAGCCTACCTCTCTTTTAGGCGGGCAATCGTTAATTTACTACGATCAGGGTCCTTTGTTTTAATGTACAGTTGATTTTTACGAGGTCTAGATCCCTGCTTGCGTCTAGTCCTAGTATATTTGGACCATTCGAATCTACAACGTAGAAACCGAGGGGTTTCTCTTTGCACAGAGCGGTAGTGTTCTCAGTAAAGTTGGTCTATCTTGGTTCGTCCATAAACCGTCAGTGTTGTACTGCTAGAGCAAAGAAATCCATTCTCCGGCCTGTCATTTATCACTTTATGGGAGTATATAATCTGTCGCAAGGATCGTTTTGTCAGGACACTTGCGTTTGTACCGGTATCTTTTTCACTCTAAGATTCATTAATTTGCTTTTTAAAGGGAACCTTATCTGTATCCGTGTGAAGACCTTATTCTCTTTCTCTTTTGATGAGAGCGTATCTATGTTGAAATTTTCTCTTTCAATCTCGCTTCCACTGTCATCAAGGCATGATTTTACACTATGCATTCGTCCTTTTGTTTTTCGGTCTCTATCACTCCGCTGTCGTTCTGACTTTCGGTGACTCTTTCTGTCAGTGTCTTTCACTCTGCACATCTTAGCCCAGTGGTTGGGGTTGTGATAACCTATTTGTTGCATGTAGAACCAAATGCGGGGCATTTTCGTATCTCGTGTTTGTCCCCCACTTTTGACACTGTGGTGTGGTGGACTTAATCACGTCAAAACTATTCATCTTGGACCCGTTCGCCATTCCTGGGTCCATTGCGGTATTGTACTTCACAAAATCTTTTATGGAAGCCTCGTGGCTTTTTATCATAGTGATTGCCATGTCTAGGGTAAGGCTATCACTATCTCCGCTATCACCCTTCTCAATGAGTTGTCTCCTCTCTTTTCGTAGCTTGCAGCCGTTTATAAGCTGTTCCAACATTCTCTCATGCTTTGTCTCGTCATTGGAGAAGCAACATTTTGAGGCTTTATCCGTAAGTCTGAGTATGAAGGATTCAACGCATTCATCTTTCTCTTGCATGAAGGAATATAATTCAATTCTCTGAACCCATTTGTTTGGCCTTTCCATCATGTGGTTATCGAACATAACCCATACAATTTTAGTGTCACTTGTTTCCTCAAGAGTAAGTCGACGAGAATTAAATAAATCTCTGCCGCGGGGGCCAGAAGATAGCAATAAGCAATTCCACTGCTCTTCAGCAGCTACCTTATTTATTGTAAAATACGATTCCATGAAATCTCTCCACTCCATAAAGGCATGCTGTCTGTTGGGCTTGTCCCAATCAAGAAAGGGCATACGAATTGCGTGGCTTGCCATGCTAACTTAATTCTTAAAGTATTCAGCAACCCAAGGTTGTAAAGTTAAATATAAAGGTTTGGCCTTACCTGACTCACTGCCCCCATGTAATACATTCGATGTTTGAATATAAGCATAATGAACACAGGATTTAGATGGGCTTGAATAATG
>JAOWAY010077549.1:0-11376 GCA_028565895.1 Goniobranchus geometricus
TGTGGACAAGGAGACAACTATTCACGAATGATAGCGTTATAAAGAGAAACAAAGTGTAATGATGCTCAATCATAATCTAAATGACAATAATGCGATATAATCAATATCGTGCTCCCGAAAGCCAGTGTGCAGCAAAACATTTATTATTCTAAATTCAAGTTTGTCAATGGAGTTATTTTACACTGTATAAATGGGTATATTATTGTTTTAAAATCACAAAACATCTTTTCAGGTTAAAATGAAATAGGTTATTTTTGTTTTTCTCAAAACTTCCAAAATTGACTTAGACAGTCGTAGAATGAAGCTGACAAAATGGCAATGTCTGATACTCACCACTAATAACAACTTGATAATTAGAAGCCAGCACTGTATTGATTTCCTCCTCTGTCTTTCCACTTAGCTCTAGGTCTTGTTTCATGTTGTTAAAATCGGATCTTCTGCCCTCCTCAGCATCTCGCAAATCACCCAGCATCCCTAGGAGAGTCAGAGGAAGCATCATTTTGGCACCTGGAAGGTCTTGAACCCTTTCGCTGAAGGACTTAGAGTTTGCAATTCTCGCCAATGTTTTCTTCAGTTGCTGGAAAATCTCGGACTTTTCACTGTCCATATCTTCAAAGACAAAGGAACAGAAATCATGAGAAATAAATCCTGGGAAATAAGTACATTAAGTCAATTGATATTAGGTTTTCAAAACACCATAAATCTCTTCAGAATGAACTGGTGGATTTTTCAAAGACGACCTCTATTCTTTGCAATAATAACCTTTGTTCATGAGTACTCATGCTACATTGTTTTCACAGCTCAAATTATCTGTTAACATGTAATTGAGGTCAACGTTGTGTCCTCTACTTAAAGCAAAGATAAACCACAACATCATACTGGCAGCATAGGAAGCCATTTCTGTCAAAACTTTGTCTTGTAGCATCGAATATTTCATGTCAAGAGCATCAAGCACATCGCTGGTATACACTCCCTCTCTCTGTTTGGCTCTTTCAGAATCAAGGTCATCCCCAACATAGCCAAAGTCCTCTGAACGTTGAAGCATAGCAGCTAAGCCATAAGTCTTCCATCTGGAAGAGAAAGTCAAAGGTCACATTCAGTTCTATTGGAAAGGAAGCTAAAATAAAATTGTATGATGAAAGCATGAAAACTTCAAATAACTTTACATACATCAGAGGTAGAATCAACAAAGATGGAAAGATGAGTGAAGCAATAAGAGGCTGTTAAGAAATAAAGAGTGCAGCTTTCAGGGAATTGAACATTAAAATGGCATCAAAAAGCATCAGTGGAAATGACAAAAATATATCTAGTCTATGCTACTGTGATTATCCGCTTACATATTCAACTTTCTCTTTGAGTTGTGCTGAAGATCTTCTAGTCTTTCTTCTTGCTCTTCTCTCTCCAGATCCTCATTTTCCTGGAAGAGATTTAAACAATAATCAAACAAGAAAACTTCCTTTCTGAATAATCTTTATTTACTGTTCTTTCCTTGCGCATGTTTTTCATGAGAGATGGCCATTTTATGTCACCTTAAATATATGTAAGAAAGTAAGGTAATTTCAGTGGTCTTTAGCCTTTGGATCTTCAGCTTATCCCCATTACCGGAAACATCAAGCAGAAGAACTGACATTATTCTTATCCTCGGCAACATGCACCGAAAGTTAAGTAAGTAAACCATACCCCCAAGTGTGCAGAGGGAGGGAAATAAGTTAAAACATTTGTCACAGCGTTGAGTCCTTGGATTTAGAAAGCCACTGTAGGCATGTCAGTTGGAGTCAACGCTGTTGCCATGAAACAAGATACAAGCATGGACTAGTTCAACTTATTTGATCAGGAAAAATGTGAGAGGCCAAATTACAAAATATCTGTCATCAAATCAAGTCTGTAAATCAGTGCCAACAAACACTGGAAAATGATCTGTGAGAAACTGCTACAGGAGTGACTGCCTACATCCCGCCGCCTAAGACCCCGTTCTGCCTAAGATCCCGCTTTCTTAGGATACAGAATTTTTTTCTATACAAACTTGCCCTTTAAGATCCTGCTCCCCCCGTCGTCTAAGATCCCGCTTTTTTGAGATAGTGGTGTGACCAATTGGACGAGGTGTCGCAACAATTTTATTTCACTTTTGTTCTTAGTCTCAGTGAAAACCATTAGCAGACTGTAGCTAGCCACCTGAGTCACGTGGTCACACTACCCAGTCTAGGTGTAACTGAAAGGCGCCAACCTGTGTCTGGTCGAAACAGAGACCAATGGGCAGTCCTCGACTGTGCATGGGAATCTATCGATGGGCCACTGTTCTACGTTGCTGGAATACGACGATGTCATCAGGCAGACGTTAAATTGACATATGCTTGCTTTATGTCATACAATTAGAGAACAAATTGAATTGAAATGTTGGTAATTGACTGCTTGAAAAGGAGTGGCTTGATGACAACGATGTTTAAGATATATGCAACGTATAAACACACCATTTGCTTGGGAGTTTATTAAAAACATGCAAAGCAAATATATGTCTTGTGATTGACAGAGTGAAAACAAAGTTTCTTCTTTAAGTTTTATTATGAACACGCCTCCATTGGGTTTGATGCTAAATGGGTATGATTCTGAATGACACTGAGAGCCGTATGAGTTATCTCCTTCGCTGCCCGACTAAGATCCCATTCCGCCTAAGATCCCGCTTTTCCATATTCCCAAGGGGCAGGATGTTAGGCCGTCACTATAACAGCAAGCCAATTTTGCTGCCAAGATTTTCAAAAGTTACAACTCTGGAAACAACAACTGCTATAGAGCCAGCCATTTGTGTTGCTTAAGAGTTGCCTCAAATTGCACATTGGAATGAACTGCCAAGACAGCATGTTGACAGATATTGTACTGATCAAAATAATCATAAAATATAAATTTGTCACCAATCCAAGATCTGTCTTCAATATTGAAATGTAAAATGTTCTTTCCTCCAAAAATTGACATAATTCATTTATATTATTACTAAAATCATAAAATAACTAAAAACAACCATGTTCTTGAACAGTTCATGGTGAGAATAAAGATCCCTATAAAAGTTTTTATGTCCGGATCTGATAACAAAGAGATGAGGTCCAGTATGGAAGGAGACGCTACTTACAAACAAGATTTTAGAGTCTTCAAGTTGTCTGAATTTCTCTTCATCCATTATTTGCTCCAATCTTGCCATCTCCTTTCTGATTTCTCTCTCAGAGCTTGGACTGCAATCAGGTGGCACTTCAGTTAGCCAGACTCTAATTTCATCAAAGAATACATCTCCAGCTAAGAAAGATGAAAAAATTTTTGTTTCATATGAAACCTTTCAGACAACTACAAAATCTCTTCTAACAGTCATAAAAATGATGAACAGCATCAAAACTTGAAATGCTCTAAGTCTTTGGTATTCTTGCTGCCTTCTAAGCAATTCCCTCTTCTTATTCCTAAGATAAAAGCAATTCTGCACGGCAGACTACTAAGTAAGTCATTAAATAGATTTTTAAAGAAGAGGACGAAGAAAATATTACAATGTTGTCACAGATTTGCAAATATCGGCCTTGAATATCAACAGCAACAAAAATTGCGCTGCTCCTTAAGAAAGTTTTGAAACTGAAAAAAAAAGAATCTTTACTTCAAAAGCACTTTTTTTCTTCTTGTTCTACACTTTATAACTATAAAAAATAGCAAAGAGATCACAAATAGGATGCTTTTGAATCAATGATGTGATCTTTCTTCCAGTAATAAAATGAGGTAAAAAATCAAAGACTGACTCACTTTTCTAGCAACCCGTATTATAGTAAGAAGTTATTTATAGGAAAGCATTACTTAAAGATAAGTTTATGAAAATATAAAAGGACTTTCCACTGTATATATTCTCTAGACCATACTTATTTGACCTGAAGTACATCAACTCTTTATTACATCCATAAGAAGCAGGACTTTAAAGTCAGATTTCACCTGGATTCTCTCTGGATTTAAGGAATTCCTGCCATGTTGACAGGGAAAATTGATCCCCATGGTATTCCTGAAACAGCGTCAAGGCATCTGTAAGGGCAATGTGATCATCTCCATTTGCATCAAGTGCTCTAAAGTCCCAATAAGCTTCACTGTCGACAGCATATCTGCGCTCAATCTGGTTGAGATTTTTAAAAAACCAAAACAACACGCAAATAGATTATTTCTAGGGCATGATAATTCAACACAATCAAATATTGAATTCCATCTATTTTATCATAAGACTCACTGGCAGTGCTACATTTGAGCTAATGGAGCATGGACACCACTCATTCTGGATAAATAATCTACTTAGTTGATTACAAAAAATACACATTGAAGTGCACAATATGTTTACATACCATATACATTTCTTTCAGTATTTTCTTTTATTCTGTTTACTCAAAATGTGATCAGCGGTGAAAATGCCTGCTTCACTGTGAAAAAGGGCTGGGTAGGGAAAGAGATTCCCTTCTCGCCAAGTCCTGCTTGGTGAAAACATACAATGTCGTGTTGTACCTCTCCCTTTATTTTTGGTGCATTTCATTGCGGAGCATGCGAGGCCTGCTTTTTATATATGGAAATCACCACAGTTTTTTGTTTAGATTGTCATGTTATTCTATGCCTAGACTTAGCACAAATCAGTATTTCAGCCAATGGCTTATCTTAACCTTAAATCTCTCCATGCAATAAGGCACTCAAGGCTTGGACATCACTCCCCCATCTATCTCTCATGCCCAGGTGTTCCACCCACCTGCTTCTCTCTCAACCTCAACCCTCTTTCTCCATATGGTCTTTGGTCTACCATGTTTTCTCTTGTCTACTGATGTCCAACCCAATGTCACAACACACTCATCAGCACTATCCCTTCTGAGTATGTGACATATCCACTTTCATCTTGTTTTTCTGATTTCCTGACTTATTTCTTCTGTCCCTGCTATCTCTAGTTCTTTACTGTTTGATACATGTTGTTGCCATCTAATTTTGAATGTCATCCTTAGGAATTTGTTTTGGAAGACTTTAAGTCTTTTTATCTCGCTTTCGGTCAGTTTCCGGGTCTCACATCGGTAGAGGAGAAGAGACAAGACAAGACCTTTGAACAGAGAGGCTTTTGTGTGCTGTTAACAATACTGACTTTCACATATTCGATAGCCAGTACATCTGTGCACTTGCTAGAGCTATGCTCCTCCTAATGTCAGCTATGCTTCCACCATTTTTTGTGACATTGGCACCAAGATATGTAAAGTTCCCTCCTTCTAGATCTATTTCATTTTCTGTGACTTTCAACCTTTCTCTGCTCATGCTGTTTGCTTTTATCACTTTACATTGTTATTTTGAGTTTCAGTCCAACTGTGATTGCATTTTCTGTGGACTTAGTTGTCTTTTGCTGAAGGCTGTTCATTGTTGAGGATAGTAGGGCAATATCGTCTGCAAACTCAAAAGTCTTCTAACATAGTTGTGAAATTCCATCTTATTCCAGTTCTTTCATCTTTTATTGTTTTTCTCATCACCCATTCAATCATTAATATGAACAGGAGTCCTGACATAGAACATCCCTGTTTAACCCCGGTCATCGCTGGGAGCCAGTTTGTCATTTCGTTTTCATCTATGACAGAGCAATGGAAGTTTGTTTTTATAGAGTCTTAACCCTGTTTATCAGTTTCTGAGAGATTCCATATTGACGCACAATAATCCATTGCAGTATTTCAGCCAAGGGCTTAAAAGGGTGGAATGCACAAAATCTGTCGGTGCGCAGAGACAAATGGCGATGAAAATGGGTCACGGGGTCAAGTCAGGTTGTAAAAAGTGAACATATTTGAGCATTGTGTGTGGTGATGTGTTTGGTGCATAAACCTAGTTTAGGAGGTAAGATTGGGGAGAGAGACATGGGGTATTTACTTTTAATAACAGGTTTTCCTAAAACCGCCATCCTTATTTTTCTGTAAATCCTTATTTATCAGGATTTGTTATGGATAGGTTTGAAAGTCTCAAATCTTTCTTTTTGTCCTGTTCCAGCTCCTCCTTCTTCTTCTTCCTCCTCCCCCTCTTCTCCATCTCCTACTACTCCTCCATTTTTCCTTTCTTCTATTAGGTCAAACTTTCTTTTGAACAATTCATTTGACAACCGTTGTGTCTCCTCAGCAGAATTAAAGATGTGTAAAGTTTTTTTTTACTGCCTTTGCCATATAAAGTTGCATCATTTTATTGTTTTTTAAAATTAGATTTTCAGTGTGCACCGTACACTAGACCAGAAGCCAAAGCTCAGTATAAGCATAATTTGACCATGCTTTTCAGGGGGATGGGATTGGTTGATTGAAAACGGTTAATCTGACAGTTTTCTGTCATCTTAATATTTTGTACGACAGTCTATAAATATATTACCATCCACCACTGATAATACTTGTCAGTCATAAGGTGAACATGAATAATGGAAAGAAACAAAATCAAATAATAAGTACATTACATAACTTTCAGGAAATGTAGAATTCATTTTAAAGTCTATGTATTGAATAAGTTGAATTAAGTATACAAGCACAAACCATTTTATCATAAAAAAGGAAACAACTGGTGTCCATGGAAAACAAAAGTTAAGTATTCAATCAAAATTTATATGAAGGTATCAGCAAAAAATCAAGGTTCAATTCTATGTCTCCAATTACAAGTACAAATCTTAAAAAGTTCTAAATTCAATTTTCATCTCTAACATACATGACATAAACATTAAATGGAAACAACTAAAAATTTTCTGAAATTGAGCATACAAAATTACGGAAATCAGCTATTCTGTGACTTGAGACTTAAGTGTGATGATAATACCCTAAAAGCATGTGATAGTTGGCAAGTCGCTGCTTTCATGTGCAGCAAAGGCCCCTCAAGATGGCCTTATCCATTTGGACAGTAAGCAATATTACAAATTTTGCTTGGGAGTAAACATAAGAATCGCGGTTATGACAACTTTTAAAAATGTACAGGTGCTAGTGAAAGTAAAAACTCAGTACAAAATTCCAACCTCTGATACAACATCGTAAAATAGTTCCCGTGGGACTGTTGTTTCATTAGGCCCACAAATTCTTTCCACAGCTAAATGAATGAGATCATCCCTAGCATCTCTCTCACAGACAGTTGTGTAAAATTGAATGATTTGCTCTTGAGTCAAAAATCCTCTCTGAAAGCTGTCAAGTTGATCAAATACTTCTAAAAATTCGTGTATTCCCATGGTGCATGCTTTTCTGTAAGCCTAAGGACCTTGTCGTCCTCGGGGATATGATCTAAATTGAAAAGACAAAAAAATGAATGAAGTCCACCATATTGTTTACATGTCACTCCGCAAAATGCGTGACGTTTTACACGTAAGGGAAGTAAACCGCATTTTTAGTTTCTTAATGAGACTATGTGCTTAAGATTTTCTTCCCCTTGGCAATGCAAGGTTCTACTTTCGTTTTTCCCTCTACCAGAGTTGACCCCTGTGTTATAGATTTGGAGTCTGCGTTGACAATGGGTGCATCAACCGTTTCAACCGTTAAGGATTTCACCAAAAGCCTCTATAACGACCCATTCAGATGGTAATTGTTATAAGTTTAGATAAAACGTAAGAATAGATCAAGATTCTCGATTTCAAAATCTTTCCGTAGGCCTACCAGTACCAGTGCCCGGTACTTCTGAAGATTTCCGAGGCAAGGCATGGCCCGGCATGGCGGCCTTCTTAGTCAGAGAGCAGTCTATTTTATGGCATGGCTCTAGATTAATAGATACAGTAAATTCAGGGGTTATCGCTCACCCCTTGGTCATTTTCTGCTGGCTTTCACTTCTGGTTGTAGTCACTGTTTTTAAAAGTTATAAAAGGGAATTTTTATGCTCTTTTGAATTTTATTACTTACTGTGATCAATTTTAACAACAGTAGAACTAGAACATGAAAATAACGCACATGTATGGAAATAGCGACAGCATGGAAATAGCAAGTAAAATTTAAATCCCCGTTTTCTCCCCTTATTTGAGTCAATAAAATTTGCATGAAAGTAGCGAGCGAGCATGAAAAAGGAGGTCAACACGGAAATAGCGAGTATTTTCTCTCCCAGGCTGGGACTACAGAGAGAGTAAAACATTTCGAGAAATTGATTTCTTTCCTCCTCTCTTCTTTTCCATTAGCCCACGCATTGAAATTGATAGGCTAAGAAGCTAATAAGGGGGTCAATTCACACATTGTGTGGTGTCACCACGACTTAGAGAGGAGTGGAATCGGGAGGGAGGGGGCGGGGCGGGTTCTAGCCTAACGCATATAGGCCTGGTCTACGATGTCAGAATCGTACTGAGATGCAGTTTATGGCATCTCAATCTGAGCTTATAGCTCCGCACCTGCATACATAAAACATGAACGCACATTGTATGTACAAAGACACACGCAAACACAGGTCTAGTTATGGAACTTCCTTTGTGCGTACAAACACACACGCACACACGGGTCTAGTCGCTGAACTTCCTTCTTTTCCTTCCTCTTGACTGATAACCAAACAAACACACAACAACAAAATAAAACACACCTAAAAACAAAATGAAAACCCCACAAAACAAACAATCGGTATTTCCGTGGCCGCCGACTTCGCCTGTATCAGTGAAGCGTGGCTTTTACTCACGTGATATACTCAAGGGAAGTAACCAAAAAAATAAAACTTCTTCAAGCTGCTGAGTAGCAGACTATTTTTAAGCTACATGGGAATAGCGAGAACATGGAAATAGCGAGTAGGGTAAGACCCGTCAAACTCGCTATTTCCATGTTCTACTGTTCTATAGTGTACAGTACGTCCAGTGCAGTAGAACACGCTTGCCTGTCAGGACTCTTATGCTCAAGGAAAGGATGAGGGCCTCGTTATAAATGTTCCAAAAACTAATCTCACTTACTGATACTAACTTACTCTTATGCCCAAGGAATGCCTGAGGGCCTCATAACAAATGTCTCACTCAGGGATACTTTACTCTCCTTATGCTCAAGGAAAGCCCAAAAACTTCACACTGTTAAGTTATGGAAAGCCCAAGACCTGGCAGCAAATGTTCCATATACCAATTTCTCACTTAACTGATACTAACTGACTCTTATACTCAAGGGAAACCGAAGAGTTTCGTAAAGTCCTAATTTTTCATCAGTTTTTTGCTGTTTTTTTTAATCAGCTTTACTGGGACGGTTATTAGACTGAGAAGAGTTATGAATTTATGATCGTCTTCATGTATTTCTCTTAAGCTTTTCAATGTTATACTGATAAGGTCTGTCCTTTTTAGAGAATCGTAGAGATTAATTGCTCCTAATGATCCTGAACCTACATCTGCCTGTGACTATACATACATGTAAATAACTGATTGTATGTGTGTGTGAGAGTGTGTGTATGTGTATAAACAACAAGTAAAGTTCATATTAAAATGGCACAGAGCAAAGAACAGTATGGTTTTTAGAATGAGATTCGTTTTATTGGTCATTGGACGCTTACAATTACTTGTACAATATAGAAATATGCAAAAATACCATAATTTAATACATGTATAGAACCATGCAAAAGAAATTATCGTTATCATAAGAACTTGCTCTACTATTTCTATGTGCACCCCTTCGTGGAGGTCCATGTCTGTGTCACTCACTCTGACTCACCAAAGAGTAGACGCACATGTCATAGGCCTTACTTATCTATGATGTCAAACGTGTATTAAAAGTACAAAAGTGTTTTAAATTAAGGGGCAAGTTACGCCGCAAACCCATTTTCGTCAATATATTTAGCATAAAGGCACCAACTTTGCACAAAATGCTCATATAGTCTAGAGTATAGGAATTGAGGTAAAAGCAAAACATTTGGAACAATTATGATTAGTTGCTATGGAAACGGCTGCCATCTTGAAAAGAAACAAACATTCTTAGTCTTAATCTTCAAAACTAACGATGACTTTCACAATCTTTGAATAAACTTGGTTTGCCTATTCGTCTTCCTTTCAATTTGATTTTTTAAAGTTTCTACCGTGAGCGTTTATGGCTAAGTTGTGATCACATCCTGGCATGAGTTGAGAATCATGAGGTGTTCAACATGGTCAGTACAAGTGTGCGTGACCATGTGGCTCAACCCTCGCTAGTGTGGCCAAGTCACGGACATTGTGTCCTCAGGTTTATAAGGCACTTCGCTTCGCTTACCTCATACTCAGTTGGAATGAGCACCTGGCCATTGAGACAGCGCTGTGTCTGTCTGAAAAAAAAAATGTATGTATTTGCGCCTAATAGGCTGCAAGTCTTGTTCTAAATGTTCTGTGTTCCTGTTGGTCAGAGGAATAAACTGTTATTGTAAAGCACCATGAGCATGGTCACACTGTAGAAGGTGCGCCAAATAAATGCCATTTTTACCATGTGGAAATGTCACCCAAAACTGCATTTTCTTCTGAAAAAGAAAATGCACATAATTGCTGAAATATGCTGACATTGGAAAAATAATTAGCCTGTTACCCCAATTATTCCTTGTGAATCAGCATGCCAAATTTCATGGCTAAAGGCTGAATAGTTTCTGAGATTTTGAGACTGGTGTGGTACAAGTACAAACATAAAAGTGGCTATTTGAGAAACGGAAAAACAACAACAATTTGCTTTAAAGTATAAACAGAGAGCAGAATTCTGACTTCGAAGGACACATTTTGGGAATTTGATGAGAAAATTATGGGCCGTGGATGTAAGGTTACGTACCAAAGAATGATTTTAGTTTTGTTCAAAATCACAAAAATCTTTCCCGCTTACCTCCCTTAGAAAAATATCGTGAGGGAAAAAAAAGTCAATCCTGGTGCATGTCATTCAAATGTCTCGGACCTCAGGTAAGAGAAGAGGGATTGGGGGTGTGGTGAGGAAGATGGAGGCGCGTTACCAAAAAAAAAAATCCCACTCCTGTAGCAGCTCGTTCACACCAAAAAAACAACGCAAAAACTGACGGACGCACGATTAAGTACGCGCAACATGGTACCTCCAATAAGGGATGAGTACACATGGACATGTATTTGTGTTCACACAGAAATTGGTTCAGTGATCCAGTAGTAGAGCGTCCACCTAGAAATGGGAGGTCACGGGTTCTATCCCTGGCCGACTCATACCAAAAACTAAAAGTGGCAATTTTAGTAACTGTCCCGCTTAGTGTTCAGCATTATGGGAGCAGTTCTAAGACTGGTCGGCCTGGTGTCAGTATGCTGTGACTGGGTGAGTCATTTGAGTTGTGCTATATGCTATGGCTCATGTGTGGCAGCACATAAACATGTCAAAAAAGCACCGTCGCTGAATAACCTACGCTGTTGAAACTGAAAAGTGACATTAAACCAACAAATTTTTTTTAAAAAAAAAGAAAACCAATAGCTCGTCCGTTTAGGCAAATGGCAAA
>JAOWAY010077660.1:0-11373 GCA_028565895.1 Goniobranchus geometricus
AAGAAGAAGAAGAAGAAGAAGAAGAAGAAGAAGAAGAAGAAGAAGAAGAACAAGAACAAGAACAAGAAGAAGAAGAACAAGAACAAGAACAAGAACAAGGACAAGAACAAGAAGAAGAAGAAGAAGAAAGTCATTCCAATTGCCATATTATTCTCACTGAAATAATTATCAAAAGTAGCGAAACCTTGTTAAAAAACAAACAACAACAACAACAATAACAACAACAACCAAAGAGAACGAAAAACATACAAACAACAATTGAGCAATAAAACAGACGACTCATATACATGGCATCTCCGGCCCAAGTAGAGACAGCGCCGACTAAACAACATGTCTACGTCAAGGTTTGGTGTGCCAGACCCAAAGCACGATACTTTCTTCAACATTCCACCCTTTCCCCAGGTTGCCTTTTCTTCCTGATCTATTCTCTTTTCCGACCCTTGATTAAATGTCAGGTAGCTATCCTGAGAATAGGTCTCAACGTCAAAATGAGAAAGAGAGAAAAGAAATCAGTCCGCAGGGAGGCGATGTATTTCTCTTTATATCTGCAAATACCAGCATTTCCAACAACACGTATGTCCAAAAGAATGTACATGGCGTTTGAGTCAATTCCAATACCAAATTGCACTCGTTTAAGTATCGTTTAGTTTGGTATGGATTAGTCTTTTGCGTGTATCGTGATTTCCATATGACTCACATTGATTGGTGTTGTTTTGGCCTTGTCTATGAAAGTTGTTTCGTCCTGTTTTCTTTGAAGAGTGTCTAATTTGTGTTCCGCAGGCCGTTCTACATTTTGACCCTGGTTGGTTTAGTATTCAAATGATTTGGTGGATATTAATGTGAAGAAGTTTTATATTCAGATACCTATACATGCTCTTATCTATGAATAAACGCGTATACATACATGCAATACAAATTTGTTATTTTTAGAAAAGGCAACTTCATTATTTCATGCATTTAAATTACTAATAGAGTTAAGTATTATTTGTTTGTTAAGCATTAGTCCTATATCCCCTGCTCACTTGGATTCTATTTGAGTGTCATCTTTCTTCATTAAGTTTGACAGACTTTCTGTAAGGCATTTTATGTCTTCATGCTTACCTCTCTAAAAGCAGGTTGGCTGAAGTATTGTTTCTAATCTCACATCTTTTGGAATTCCTGCACGGATCAAGATCCCCCACTGTGACCACTCACTCTTGTTGAAGAAACCCTTTTGATATGTTTAGTATTATAAAGGTTAAAAGGGTGCATAGAATAGTCTCTTTAGTCATGTGATCTTTTTGTTCCAAAACATAAAGGGTCACTGAGCTATTGGTATACAACAATGGAATTAATATCAACTACAACCGTAACAACATTACTAAACTATCTTAAAGACATGGCCAACAACAGCAACTTCAACAACTACAACTATATCAACAAACATAGCATGCTTGAAAATGAATCTGATGAGGCCGGTAAGAGCTCCCACACAATGCCACTGACATCCAACCGGCAATGACACAAGGCCGTCAAAAAAATCATGCTTGATTTTTTTGACATATCAAAATCTAATCACTAAGACTAGCACGGAAATGCCTGACGGGCATCAGGCGACAGTTGGCTCTACTTCGTTGGGCGCAACGCTAGTCATAGTGATTAAATTTCAAGCTGGATTTCTTTGACGGCCACGTGTCGTTGCCGGTCGGACGTCAGTGGCACTGCGTGGGAGCTCTAAGATGAGACATATCCACTTCAGTATGACCATGAAGAAAAGTCTTGCTGTGATCAATAGAAGATTAATGCTGGAATGAAAAGAAAGCAAAACACGACTTTTACAATAGTTCAACGCAAACATGTTTCCCTAAACTGACCTCATAATCAAACAAATGTATAATGTTACGTCCCTGCCAATTTATCTAAATTTAGATATGGTAATTCTACCCATTAGATTGATTTTATTTATCATTTTTATTTGAGATTACAACTGCCAGTATATATTTGAGCTTTCAGATCTAATCAGACCGAAACGTGAGAATTATCAAAACCTCGCTGTGGTTCCAAAGTGCTTTTACTTGCAAGCAACTGACAAAGAAATGGTTTATAAAATCAGCTTCAATGATTTAAGTGCCATATCCCCATTTTGTGGAATGAAGTATTTTAAAGGTACACATTGTCTTCCAATGCAAGACTCTTAGCCATTTTGTTGTCATTGTTGATTGACTTGCTATTTCTCACTGAACCGATAACTGAAAGCCAAGTTAAAGGTGTTTATCAAGATGAGTGGACCTTGACCTCTACTTCCACCTGATGTTATTTCCACAAATCTGTTCCACTCTATCCAAGTACTAATTCTGTCTTCCTCAATGCAGTATATCTCTTGGAGCAGGGCTATAGTTAAATTCTGTTCTCTTAGTCTATTAAAAAAGCCATTTTCTTCCTATGTCATAAACCTTAAAAGTTTAAAAAGATTATCTTGAAATCCTTCATTGTTCTTATCTTTACAGCTTTCTTCAATCCTTGGCCTTTGCGGATACCTCCTTGGGAATTCTTCTCCCCTCTTGGACTATTGGCCTATATACAGGATTAAAAAAGACAGCTGTCAGAGAGACGGGGATAACTATAAACTAACCTCATAAAAAGCTTTTTCAGGAAGTCAACTTGATGTCTTTGTCTGCAATCTTCATTCCCATAGGAGTTGGACCTTTGCTTTATCTGGAATAAGTAAATTACATCCAAATTAAATGAAAAGCGTTTTTAAAACCTAATATTTCAGACCTCCTTGGTATTGAAAAAATACAAAAAGATATCTTACCTGCTACATTTGCTTGTAATAACAGTCTTTAAACAAAGATTCTGTAAAATACGCTCTCAAATGGTTTTCCTCAATTCATCCACACTGCCTTTCACCAGCTTGCAGTAAACAGGAGTGGAACAACACTGAAACCCCAGAAAAGTTTACAAGTTTTGTCATTGAATGAAACTACAATTGTCTGTAGAAAGGAATAAATACCATTGTTTCAATTCTACATGTTCAAGCAACTAGAATATAAATTGTCCCATTCAACCCTATGCTACAGAAAATCCTCTAACAAGCAATGGAGTTTTGGATGTGCCACCACAACGGCATCATGGAAAATTCCATCTACGGTCAATTTTCTTACGATGTGTATCAACAGGACTTTCCAAAGGCATCGAAATTTGATTCAAAATGAGCCAATCTTTATCCTGCAAAGACAAGTAAAATACAGTGAAAGAAAAGTTATGTTGGTTCCAGATAATCAAAAACGTAAAGAAGCAAAGACTTGTCTTATAAAAAATGAATGAAATGCATGTCTGATGTTATCTTATTGACACAAAGGCATCTCTTGGCTGGAACAGAGCGAAGTAAAGGCTTAAGGTCACTGTAGGATCCTTGACTTTCAGCTGCATAACAACATTTAAACCATGTCTAACAGAGTATGTTATATGGAGGAGCATATGGCCCATACCGTCTTGCAGACAGCACTAGCTAAAGAAAGTCATTGAAAATATTCTACTTTGATTTTCAACGGATTACACTCGCACAATGTCTTAAATTTCCGTGTCTTACATGAATTAAAAAAAAGAAGACAGTGATATCATTTCAAGGAAGATGTTACAGCCCTGAATCACCTCTAATAAGTCCCAGCGGCCTAAGGAGTGGTGAAAACTGCCTGTTCCTTATGAAGTGAAGGGAGTTGCAATATTCCTTACTGGATGGGCATGCTTCTCATTCATCAGTACATCTCTTCAACGTTTTAATTGAGCCTGATGTGAAAAATTAAAGAAGAACCTAAGTAAAAACACGAGATTACAGTACTTCCTATACAAATGGCTAAAGAAGACGGCTGTGAAAGAAAGAAGGTAACTATACAATTACCTCATTATAAGGTTTTTTCTTTCAGGAATTTTGATGTCTTTGTCTGTAGTCATCATTCTTATAAGGTTTGGGTCTGAACTTTCATCAATTTGTTTCACAGTGTGGCTGACATCATTTAGCTTTATCTGAAAAGAGTGAATTAGATCAAAATTAAGTAGACGTATCTCCACAGACAGTGAAAAAAGCAAAAATAGAGATCTTACCTGCAATTTTTGTTAGTAATGACAATCTTTCACAAAGATTTGTAAAATAATCTTACTCTCAAATGGTATTCTTCAATTCATCCAACACTGTCCATTACCAGCTTGCCAGAATCAGGTGTTAAACCCCAGCAAATTTTAACTAGTTCTTTATTGAATGTAGTTACCAGTTCTATGTAGAAATGAACAAATACCATTGTCTAAACCAAATTTTAATATCTTCTGAAGGAGCCCACAACAAAGACATCTGAAAACATTGTCACATAGTCCATAGAGGCAGAAGTATGTAAACCTTATAAGTCACTGTCTTGGTCACAGTCAATTAGGGATGGAAAATGACAAGCAATTCTAAATTATCCCAAGTTGTGCTGTTGAAATAAGTATGTGAATATGATGTAAGAGATGTGGTTCACTAAACAATGGAGTTCAAGAGCTTCTCTTACAGCAGCCTTCCCAAACTCCTTAAGGAGGAAGAATAGGATGTGGAAAGTCTATGGATTTGTATGGTTTTTTTTCATGAACCATTATTTCTCTTGAAAATTCAGATTAATTTGATTCGATTGAGTGTATAATTTATTTTTTATGATTTTTTCTTATATGGGTGGTATCTTAAATTGTATATCAATTTTGGATAAAAACATATTTTGTCTCTCAAAAAGCACCTAATTACACTTTTCGTATTGATATTGTTTTTCTACTCTTACACTCACTCTGCCTCCATTTGTAGCAAAGTTGAAAACCATTTGCTGTTTTTTTTAAGAGCACAGGGGAGGGGGAGAAGTGAAGGCTTCACAAATTCCTAATGAGCATATTCATCAAGGTGTGTTGTCCCAATGCAGCAAAGAGGCATCCCCCTTCCTGAAAGCCTGCTCTGACTTCAATAATGGTCCTGGTGATATAGCTGCAGTAAGAAAATCAATCGGCACTTGCAATGGAAGAAGTGCTTCTAGGCTGAGCACAAAAAGAAAGCCATGAATGACTCTTCAAAAGTTGACTCCAGCCTACCCATGAAGCAAATAAAAAGATGAAGAAAGAGCTCAGGCTCTGGCAAGAAACCGCAATAAGTCAAAAGAAGAGGAGAGCCAGACTGTTTTTTTTCACCATATTTTGTCTTTTATTTTACTCAAATTGTTTTTTTAATTATGGATCTTCTTCTTTATTTCAGAACGCGTCTTCATGAAATTTGGTCGGAATGGTTGCTGGGACCAAAACCCCAAAATGACGAAGAATTTTTCAAAATGATATACTTTTACAAAAATTGAATTTTTTGTACAATTTTGTGCACTTTTTGATATATTTTTATTCACTCTCAAAAATTCATACTTATTACACTTAATATAATTAAAAATTCTTCTGATCAGTTTTGGATCAATGAAGTTTGCAAAATTTGAAAGGTATTCAAGAAAAAAAATGTGGAAGTCAATCGTATCTGAATATGTAAACAATTTTGTGCCACAATCCAAGATGGCCACGGTTTCTGTGGCAACCAGAAACGTAGGAAAATAGTCTGCATTTTTGAATATACCATCATGTGCATATATATAAGTCAAATTGGAGATTTCAATTTTCATTCTCATTCACCAGTACCATCTCCATCAGATTTCAATGAAGCCTGATGAGGAAAAGTAAAGAAGAAGCTTATTTAGTATATGAGTCAAATTGATATAATTTATAAGGGGAAAAGTAGGGGGTAACCAAGATCCCTGTGGCATCCTTGAACATTTAAACCATGTTTGAAAGAGTATGTCATATGGAGTAGCATTTGGTCTATACCATTTTGCAGACGGAATTAGCTAAAGAAACATTAAAATATTCTTTTTTTGATTTTTAACAGAGTACACTCCCACAATGACAGACTTCCATGTTTTCCATAAATTTTAACAAAATAGGCAATGACATCATTTCAAGGAAGATGATACAGCACTGAATCACCTCTAATATGTCCCAAGGGCATCATAGACATGAATCACTTGCTCAATTCCATGTCAGAGTACAACAAATTAAATAAACAAAGCCAGTGAAAACTGCCTGTTCTTAAGGGGTGCAGGGGGTTCCAATTTTCACTCTCATTTACCAGTGCCATATCCTTCAGATTTCAATTAAACCTGATGAGGAAAAGTAAAGAAGCTTATTCAGAATATGCTATTACACTATTTTCTATACACGAGATTAAA
Source organism: Goniobranchus geometricus (assembly GCA_028565895.1). Taxonomy (NCBI): domain Eukaryota; kingdom Metazoa; phylum Mollusca; class Gastropoda; order Nudibranchia; family Chromodorididae; genus Goniobranchus; species Goniobranchus geometricus. Next base: position 6,255 of record JAOWAY010077660.1, read on the forward strand.
GAAAAAAGCTGTGAGAAAAAAGGACAACTATACACCTACCTCATTATGAGCTTTTTTCAGGAAGTTGGTTTGATGTCTTTGCAATCTTCATTCATCTTAGAGTCGGGCCCAAACTTTTATCACTTTGTTTCATTGCATAGCTGACATCGATTAGCTTTATCTGAATTGAGTGAATTAGATCCAAATTAAATGTCTTTAAAGTCTGATATCTCACACTTCTCACAGGACACTGACAAAAGCAAAACTAGACAATTTACCTGCCAGTTGTTTTTTTTGCAATGACCTTAAAAATAGATGCTGTTAAACTATCATAGTCTCAAATGGTATTTTTCAATTCAGCAAGCAGTCTCCATCACTAATATGCAGTAAATAGGTGTTGAACAATACTGACACCCCTAGCATATCTTTACAGATTTATCAGTAAATACAGCTAACAGGTCTCTGTGGAAAGGAACAAATAACGTTGAAATTGAATAAATTTCAATACTCAATTCAATTCAAGATTTCTTTCTTGTCGCTTATTTTAAATACATGTATATAGTTACATTAAATAACATGCAGAAAAATAATTTTGATTTTTAAAAAGTTTATGTAATATAATTTTTTAAAAGTGTAAATAATGTAATCCCGACGTAATCTCGGGTAAACCCTAAATGGGCTTTTTACTGACATGAAGCATTAATCTATTTAAAACTAATTAGTAAAGAAAGTTTCTTGAACATGAGTTCTTAAAATTACAAGTTTTACATATATATAACATATATGTATATTTGGTGAATAATGGGCACGACAATTAGACCCGAAAACTTAAGGTTATTAAGTCCATAAAGCCAGTTCTCACTGGAAACTGGAAAAAGCAAAAAGAAGACATCTTAACTGATGTTTTTGTTTTACAATGGCAATCTTTACTAAAGAAACTGAAAAAATCTTACTCTCCAGTGGCTTCCTTCAATTCATCCAGCAATGCCAGTTACCATTAAGCAGTAAACATGTGTTGAGCATGGCTTTACAAGTTTGTCATTGAATGAAGAAAACAATTCTGTGTGGAAAGGAATAAACGATGTTGCAAAACTTAAAGTGATTTAGTTCAATAGAGGCAATTATCCATGTGCAAGTGACTAGAATACACATGAGCCCATGCACACCCACGCTACTGATTATCCCAGAATAAATGGAATGGAGTTTTGAAATTGACACTAAAATAGAAGCATGTAAGATTTATTCAGGCTCAATTTTCTTCATTCTGTGCCTACATGACTGGTTGGCAAATTAATACACGGTCACATTGGTCACAACAGTCTATCAGGAGAAGAAAATGACAAGAATCTTAAATTCTCAAAGGTTGTGTTGTACAAATAAATTGTCGATCATTTCTACTAAAGGAAAATTTATCCCCAAGGCCTGCCATTGTCACATGGAATTCACTTGACAATCCACGGAGTTTAAGAATTCTTCCAGAGGCAGCCTCTCCAAAATCCATTAAGATTTCACTCAATGAGCTAATCTTTAGCCTGTGCAGACAAAGAAAATACAGAAAAGAAAAGCAGTTGATAATTCAAGAAAATCAGAACTGTAATGGTGCAAAGATTGTCTTGTAAATGAAAATAATTATAATGCATATTTGATATCGCATTCAACACAAAGGTATTTTTTTTCAAAGAAGGAAGCAAAATAAGGGCTTAAAGTTTACTGTAGCATCCTTGACTGTCATCCACATAGTAACGTACAAACCATGATTAAAGGAGTGCGTCATCTGGAGTAACATATGGCCAATGCCGTCCTGCAGACAGAAACTCTGAAATTATTCTACTTTGATTTTAAATTGATTACACTTCCATAACTTCTTAAACTTCCATGCTTTAAATTAATTTAAATAAAATAGACAAATTACATCTTTAAGAAATAAATCACCTCTAATATGTCACAAGAGGCACCATAGACATAAATCAATTGCTTCAATTAATATCAGGAAAATTGCTCAGGTTCAACCAATACAATCTCACAACACAGGGCAGGGGTTCCTCAAGAGCTGGGATAACTGCCTCTTCTAAAGGATGCCAGTCTATCATGATTACTGGCTGGGCATGCTTCTAAGTCACCAGTACATCTTCATAATTCACTTGCATCTGATGAGGCAAAGTAAAGAAAATAAGTTAAAACACGGGGGTTACAGTATTTCCTATGCACTAGATAAAAAAAAAAGAAAGCTGTGAAAGAAAGAGACAATAATACACCTCCCTCATTATAAGCTTTTTCAGGAAGCTGGATTGATGTCTTTGTGTGCAGTCTTCATTTACATAATAGCTGAGTCTGAACTATTATCAATTTGTTTAACAGTGTAGTTGACATCAATTAGGTCTGTCTGAAGTGAGAGAATTATTTAAATGGAAAATTCTTTAAAAACCCTAAATTTCAGACTTCTCACTGACATATAAAAAAGCAAAGAAAGACATCTTAGCTTCAATTATTGTTTGCAATGACAATCTTTAATAAAGATGCTCTAAAACTATCTTACTCTCAATTGCTATTCTCCACTTTATCTATTATTATCCGTTGTCAGCTTGCAGTAAACCAGTGTTGAACAACTGACATCCCAGCATGTATTTGCAAGGTATTCAAATTTTCTGAAGAAAGGAACAAAAAACATTCAGATTAAACTAAGATTTATTATCTGATGAGGAAAAGCACGTCACTGACATCTGAGAATGTATGGTTACCCATCCCAAGAGGCAGTTTTCTACCTTCAAGAGACGTAGATCCATTGGACCCATGTGTCCCCATGCTTGTTAGAATCCAAACAAATGGAATCCAGTTTTGGATGTGCCACTACTATAGCAACATGAATAATTCCATCCAGGGTCAGGTTTCTTTAAATCTGTGCCAAAGGACAGTTAGGCAAACCAAATATGCGCATTTAGCGCACTCCATTCAATCTGGAGGGAAAAGGTTGAAAGAAACTAAATTCATAAAAGTTGTTTTGTACAAATAAATGTATGTGTATAATTTATACTCTAAGAAAAACTTACCACGAAGGCATGCAATGGTGACATGGGGTTTAGTAAGCAAACCGTGGAGTTTAAGAGCTTCTCTCCCTGTACAGCCTTCCCAAAGTCCATACAATTTCGCTAAATGAGCAAATCTTTAGCCTGTACATACAAAGTAAAAGTAAATAAAAAACAATTGATAATTCAAAATAATCAGAACTGTAATGATGCAAAGATTGTCTTGTATATAAGAAGTCAACTGCATATCTAATTCTACTGCAATCATCACAAAGGCAACATTTGATAAGAAGGAAGCAAACAGACTTAATGAAGTTCACTGTATCATCCTTAATTGCTGTCTGCATAATAAAGCTCAAACCATGATTAAAGGAATATTTCGTATGGAGTAAAATAATACGGCCAATGCTATCTTGCAGACAGTAGCAGCTGAAGAAACTAAAATTATTCTTACATTGATTTTTAATTGATCATACGTGGATAATGTTTAAACTTCCATGCTTTAAATTGATTTTAATTAAATAGACCATTACATCTTTCAAGCAAAGTATGACAGCATTGAATCACCTCTAATATATCCGATGGGGCATCATAGACATAAATCACTTGCTGCATTCAATGTGAGGGAAATGTCTCAGGTTCAACAAATAACATCTCACAACAAGGGGCAAAGGTTTCTCAAGAGCAGTAAAAACTGACTTTTCTACAGAGTGCTAGACTATCACATTGATTACTGGCTGGCAGGGAATGCTTCTAAGCCACCAGAACATCTTATTTGACTTGAACCTGGTGAGGCAAAGTAAAGAAGAAGATAAGTTAAAATATGAGAATACAGTATTTTCCATACAAAGGATAAAACAGAAAGCTGTGAAAGAGAGACAATAATACACTAAACTCATTATAAGGTTTTCAGGAAGCTGCATTGATGTCTTCGTCCATAGCCTTCTTTCATACAAGAGTTGGCTCTGAATTTTTATCAATTTATTTCACAGTGTAGTTTAGTTGAAAGAACCATAATGGAAGGAAAGATGCCCAGCAAACGAGGGAGAGGAAGACCTAGGAGAAGATGGAGTGATGACATCCAAGAAAACCTGCACATAGACAGACTAAAGCGGCCACCGTTATTGTTTTGTGCATGTTCTATTCTGATGCAAGCAATTGGTTGTTAGTCTGCAACTCCAGTTGTCATGTTCTCACATTAAGACTTTAATGACTTTTATTGTTGTGACTGTATGCCGCAATGAGATGAAACAGATTCAAATGGCAATCATTTTTCCATTTTTGGCAGTATTCAGCTGGGATCAGTCTGTTTACAATTTGATACTGCAACAATTGGCTCATAGTTTGCAACTTTGGATGTCATAGTAGTATGAGTAGTAGTTGTAGGAACAGTATTAGCAGCAGTAGTGGTCGGTATAATATTATTATCATCATTATTATTATTAGATCTAGATTCTAGAATGAAAATACATAAAAAGTTATGGTTACTCAATTATATGGTGAAACTAGACAAAACATGTTACGTTTCGGACATCAGTCCTTCATCAGACACAACAATACCGGGACAATATGCAAATAAATTAGGTTAAATCAATAAATTGATTATTATTATTATTATTATTAGTAGTAGTAGTGGAAGTGAAGTAGTAGTTGTAGTAGTAGTAGTAGTAGTAGTAGCAGCAAATACATGTAGTAGCATTGTAGTGTAGTAGTACTAGAAGAAGTAATAGTAATAGCAGCCACAGTAGTAGTAGTAGCAGTAGTCTGTAGTTGTAGTAGTAGTGTTGCTGGTAGTAGTAGAAGTAGTAGTAGTAGTAGCAGCAGTAGGGGGAAGGCCCCGCCCCCCAGACCCCCCATTTGGGAGAAATTCCATACCAACCCAAAATCAACTTATTCTATATAGGATAGATTTCATTTCGTAATTGACAGTAAATTAATTGAATACATTATACCCACTTTTTACGTGGTCTCCCTTTTGGTCTTTTACCTTGGGGTTTAGCACTGTACACTAATTTAGCTATTCTATTGTCATTCATTCTTTTGACATGCCCAAACCATCTGAGCTGATTTACTTCTATTTTGGTTTTTATGTCATTTGTGTTAGTTTGATCTCTAAT
>JAOWAY010077771.1:0-25032 GCA_028565895.1 Goniobranchus geometricus
TTCTTTGATTGGCTCTCAAGAGCACAATTTTGAGCTTTGGTCAATTTCTGCTACTCGACAATGTTCATTAGAGTCTACAGTACACATTTAGCCAAATAAGTGATTTTGTGTTTTTTGACCCATTTTTGAGCTTATGCGCCCTTCTTCGTGGAAACGGCAGAAGTATTGTCTCAACATTGAAGATCCGGATCCAGATCTCACGTTGAATCCAACAAAGCTCAAAATTCTTCATCCACTTGAAATTGGGTAAACCTATGTCTTAGAAATTCACAAACAAATCATGCTAATTGTTACTTTTTTTTTTCCTTAACAGGTTTGTCATTTCAACCAGCTATTATGGTGTGACTTTCAAAATGCCATTGTTCAAAGTCAATCGGTACCTCATGGTCATAGTTGGGGGAGCCATCGAAGTTGCAGTGTATTCTGCCAGTTTGCCCATTATGAACAAGTGAGTGAAATTACTCGACAAGCCAAAGCTGATCTGTTGGCTTTTGTTTTGTAGGGTTTTTTTTTCAAATTAGAAATAGATGGAGGTGAAATCATACCCTTTGAAATTTTGTCTAAGGTCTACACTTTTAAAGGTATAAGGAAACAAGTCTTCATTATAGCTCATCTTCCCATATCTCAAGACATTGTAACTCAAACTATCAGCTTGTCTTAAAAGGGCTGTTCTATTTGTGAGCAACTCCCCATAGCCAAGGATTTGTGATAAATCATATACAATTGAACGACCTGGTTTCAAATGTTTTCACTACACAGGTGCTTGAGTGGTTTAATGTAACAGTTTTTTGTTGAATTTGTAAAAGAATGGAAAAAGATGTCATTGATAAGAGCCAGCAGCACCAAAATAAGTCGCAAAGCAAAGAAATTTATTGACAAGAATAGATAGTTATCTTTCCCCTTCTTTCCCTTTTGAAGACTGTCACTTGCATGACTAAAAAAAAAATGAAAGGATGCAGCCATTTTATGAAAGTATGTTTAAGCTTCCAGGAAAACCACAAAGGCTGGAAATATACATTCTCTTAAGCTTCCACACTAAATTAAAGCGTATTTAAATTTCATTGTTGTCTTTTTTATTTTCTTTATATTCCATTTTCAAACCCTGACTTAAAAAACTATCTCTTTTTTTTTCCCAGATTCGGCCGCAAGAAACCATTGTTTGTGTCATTTCTAATTGCCGCCATCATGTGCATGGCATCAGGATTTGTCTATGATTTTGCTGAAGGTAAGCTGCTTATTACGGCTTAAAAGTGCTGTAGGATAATGAATATTTAGGAATAATACCTTAAGTTCTCAAGCCAGCACTAGTCATAAGTCCATCTTTTTCTATAGGTTTTAGATACTGTCAGTTTTCTTTTAAAAGTTATTTATGGTGTTATAAACCTTTTTCTTTACAACTCAAATCATCTTGTTGTTTTCAAGTCTTCTTTTTAAATGTCTGCAGTTGGATTTTTAAAATATTACACTCGTAAATGATTTGATCCAAGATAACAAGAGCGGTGTGCAGCATTGTGAAAGAGAGGATGTGTTTTCAAGACTTCTTATTATTTTATTTTTCCTGGTGTTTTACTAGGTGCATTTTTTCAAGATTTTGCCACATTAACCAAATTTGTACAGGCTTTGCTGTGAGATATTTTATTTTGATATCAAGTTCACTTTCACCACGTAAAATTTTGTCTTGGAACTATTGTCTTCTAAATCTTTCATTCATTTGGATATTTTATTCAACAGAACATGTTAAAGTGAACAGATTTCAAGAACAAGATAGGGCACATCTTATTTTTGAAAACACTCAAGACCTGTACACTTGAAATATGAAGTAGAGTTTAAAAGCCTGAAGTATAATAATATGTCACTACCGACACTATTGACAGACTAAAACAACACAGAATTTTTTAAAACAATGAAACAAATCATGGTGGTCAATTCAACTCACTGACACGGTGTTGAAACCAAGACCAATAATTGACATAGTTAGCCTAAAAAACACAAAACAATTTTAATGAAGACAGGTCTAGCAAACGAACAAAACATTTCCTTAAAATTATAGTAAGCAATTTCATGGCATGGTGAGCAAAAAAGAAGAATGAGCCATAATCCTTAAAGAAAAATACCCCAATATTGTATTTTGAACCAAAATCTGGCTAAAACCCGAAATTAAAAATCCTGAAATTTTTCCTTCCAGTTATGACATTTACAGACAGACCACACCACTAGGGGTTGTGATGATGTTCTCACTGCAGTTGAAAATGACATTATTAGTAAAGAAAAAAAAAGTAATGACACTGTCGATACTGTATCCTGGCCAATGAAATCTAATACCTACAGAAAATTTGTGATTGGCTGAATATACAGAATGCCAGACATGATATGAACAATGCTTGTATCTGCAAAGTTTTGCAGGATGTGATTTTGAAGCATAAAGGTGCTGATGTTGATGTTGTAACTTGCCTGACATTTACTGGCAAAAGGGAACCATAGATTCCATTTACACCGACAAAACATTTCAGAACACCAGCTTTGACCTCACTTCAACCAAGTAGTTGTCCAAGTGTCTTGGAGGAAAGCAGCCCTTGATTTATTATTCACAAACAAACCCAACTTGATACATAACGTCCAAGAAGCACCTCGTCTTGGTGGCCATGACATACTTGAAGCCAATTATACAGGCAATTCCCTAAGAGGGAAGAAACCAAAAAGAGAGGTGTTCTTGTGGAAGAGGGCTGATACTGATTCTATGGAAAGAGAAATTGCAAACCTTAGTGATACTTCCTTGGAAAATTGTACTCAAGAGACAGATATCAATGAATTGTGGAGATGTACCAAGACTTGCCTGCATACAACAATGAAAGACAAAATGCTCACAAAACATACAACAAGAAAACTAACAAACCTTGGATAAATATTGTAATCAACAGATCACTGAGATCTGGAGTGGTTTCAAAGATTCAAATTGAACCCATCGGAGATAGTCAAAAAGAAATACCTTGATCTCAAAAGTCTAGCACAACAAAATGTAGATAAGCCTATATAAAAAAGTCCTTGTCATTTATTAGAACCAAAAACAAAGAAAATACAGGCTTAACCACTCTCATAGACAAAAATAGCAAAATCATTAAGACGCAGAGGAGAAGGCAAACATATTTAGTGAACAATTTTGATCAATGTTTTCTACCCCATGTAGAGTGGTAGATTGCCATCATTGCCACCAGAGACAATGGCCCCCATACTCATCTCAGAAGACGGACTATTCAAACTTCTATCATGTGTAAAAGGAAACAAAGCTGCAGGACCAGATGGTATTCCCTCAAATTGTATTCAAACATTTACTCAACAGCAAAAACCCATTTATTCAAGGTCATTCCAAAAATCCCTTAACCAAGGCAAGGTAACGACAGCGTGGAAAGAAGCCTAATTCACCGCCATTTTTAAGAAAGGGTACAAAGCAAAAACAGAAAACTACAAACTGATGTCACTTATTTCAATTACAGAAAAGAACACATAATTTGCTGTACCATCATGTCATACTTGGACAAGTAAAGCATATTAATGGATGTTCAACATAGCTTCCAGTGCCACCATTCATGGGAAATCACAATTGATTACATGTAAAGACTTTGTCAACATATTGAACACAAAAGGCCAAACAGAAGCTTTATTCCTGGACCTAAGCAAAGCTTCTGACAAACTCCATCACCAGAGCTTACTGATTAAACTGAAGAATTACAGAATCAATGATCTTACACACATCTGGATATCATCATTTTTGTCTGGCCGTTCCCAGAAAGTATTGATCAATAATAAGATGCCATCATCACTTCCAGTTCTTTCAAGAGTTCCCTAAGGAGCAGTCTTTGGACCAATACTTTTCTTAATCTTCATAAATGACTTGCCAAAGAGAATCTCAGAGGGGTCAAAATTACGAGTTTTTGCTGATGTCAGTCTTTGTATAGAAATATCAAATGCAGTGAATACTGCCATCCTCCAGAAAGATCTGTCAGCACTAAAGGAATGGGAAAAAGAATGACGAATGGAATTCCATCCCCAAAATTGCAGAGTCATTACCATAACAAAACAAAGAAAACCTATTATATCAAAATATACCATCCAGAATGTTGAACTTGAAAACACAAATGAGGCAAAATATTTAGACTTGACCTTAATCAGCAAAACATCATGGAACGATCATATCACAAAATTATGCAAGAGGGCAAATAGCAGATTAAATTTCTAGAGGAAAAACATCTTATCCTGCCTGACTGCAGAGAAAGAAAAAGCTTACAGAACTTTTATGAGACCAATTCTGGAATATTGCTGAAGTATTTGGGGCCCTTTTTCAAAAGTAACATCGCCAGAATTGGAGAGATTCAAAGAAGGGCAGGTAGATTTGTCTACAATAGTCATGAAAGGAACATAAGCCTGATAAAAATGCTGTAAGACAAGAAATAGACAACTCTGCATTAAAGAAGAGCTAAACAGAAACCAGCACTACTCTTCAGAGCTCAGAAGGGACAAATTTTCATCCCTCAGTACCATCTCAAAAGAAAACATGCGGAAGAGCAAAACCTATGCGTTGCCTTCCTCAAGAGTAGACGTCTATCTTCACTTTTTCCACTCAAGCACTGCTCGTTTATGGAACTCCCTTCCCAACCATGTCAGACAACTTCAGGAAACCAACACATTTATTAAAGTATAGACCAAATTGCAATAAGAGGAAATAAGCTAAAAGTTAAAAGCATGAAACACTGCCAATTTGGATCATTGCTACACCTTGCCACAATTATCTTCTGCAAAGAAGCTGTGACAAGATGGATTGAAGTTGAACATCTTTTAGTTTCAAGCTTGCTTTTTTTTTTAATTCTTTCATCCAAATTAATGTTTTCCATACACAGATCAGTATCTTCTAGCTGCAATCTTTGCATTGATTGGAAAGGGAGCCATGGCATGTCTGTTTGGGGTCATTTTTGTCTACACTACTGAGTTGTATCCTACTGTCATAAGGTAATTAAACATCTTAAGAGTTTGTCAATTTAATCTGGTTGTGCTTTGTCTTAGTGTTCATTGTCACCGTTTTCTATGGTTTGTTGACATGTGCCTGTTATGAGTACGTTGTACAGAAAATGTTGATTTATGGTTTTAGCAATGAAAACCGGCATGGATCACCAGCTCCCTGACTTCTTTGCCTGTGTCTCAGACAGGCACTTATTGTCTGTAAACTGCCCATGGACCATGTCCCATGCATATTTTATCATTGTTTCTGATTGTGATAGTGATTGCAGTGACGTCCCTTGTCTCGCAGACTCCCTCGGCATTTTTTTGTAAACAAAATAAGGGTCTTGAATAAATGTCCACAATTTTTATTGAATTTTTGATTGATGTCAGATTTCAATGCTTCTAGTCAATGATTGAAGGGATTGGTGATTTTGAGGATGGAAACGATGAGGATGAAACAGTGGATGATGATTGTGGTGATTTACAAGAGGAGGTCAAGACCAAGAAGTGAATCTGGATCTAGATATAGATCAAGATCACCTTTGGTTGAATAGTGATGATCTAGCAGTTGAAGCAATGAGGTTGGAGTGTTCAAAGCAAACAGTCAGAGGAAGGAGGCGAGGCAGACTTTCTGGGAGCAGACATGCCCTAATGATTTAATGGTCTTTTGGTTGTAAAGATTAGTTCAATAAATAAGAAAGCAAGAACACACATACTTTTCTTACCTTTTGTTTGATATTGTGGGGAAAATGTGCATTTGTCGAAAATCATATATTTCTATTTGCATGAACATTTATGTGTTTTTAATTTTTATTTTATCCCTACATAATGAAAAATATTAATGCACTGCTTTTAGTCATAAAAAGTAACCAATTCTCTATAGTCAGGTCGAATTTCAATGTTCTGGGAGCATAAGGAAGGAAGTTAAACTAAATTTTAGTTGTAAACCAATTTTTTATTTCATTTACTGCTCTGCAAATAGGGTAAAATTAGGCTGGCAGCCAAGCTTTTGATCATTATGGCCCCATCAGTATTGAAAATTGTGTTTTTGCAAGCTCACTGATTGTTTCAAGTCAACAGGAGTCAAGATTCAAGACCGGATCAGTATTTTTTTTTGTAGAAAGTATTTGGTAATATTGCTTGATCTTGCCTTGCTGGTCCTGTATGCATGCTTTTTCTCGTCAACTAGGCAACGCATATTTTGGCAGTGACCACATTAAGTGAACTTTTCATCTACAATAATATTTGCCAATGGTGTCATTGTAAAAATATGTCTGCATCTGTACAGATGAGTTTTGTGGTCTGTTTCCCTACAATAATGGAGGCTCTACAGACTACACAGTTTACCACCATCCCTTTCCCACCTATCCCCAGACCTTTGCTCTTTCAACTCCCTGAGGAACATAGAATAAACACAATGCAATGATAATTGGTCAAGATCATTCATGGTCTATTGCCAGGCACTTGTTCAAATGCAAGTCAAGTGAAGTAAGTAAAGCAGAGCCTTACCTAAGAACAAAAAGTCAATGAAACAGACTGTGCTGTCCATGGCACTCAGAACATTCTTTGGTAGGACCAAATCTAAGTTGCTTGTAATTTCCGTATAATAATTTGTTTGCTTTTTGTCCCTTAAATGTAATGATTGTCCTGTGTGACATGGCATTTGACTTGTGTCCGTCTTGGACACATAATGAAAATATCATCAAGTAGAGGGAATCTTGGTTACATTGGCTCAATCTATTTCATGTAGGATGTTTGCTTGCTTTGTATTGACAATGTAAGAAGGAAAGCAGTGGTTGACTGACTATCCTTGTGTCAAGAATGTATGCATCCATATAGCTTTGTGTATATGCCTACAAAGACTGAAATAAGAAGAAAAAAAAAAGTTAAACAGGCAAGGTCAAGAGTGCAAAGCTTGTATTTTCAGGAGTAATCAAAGAGAAAGAATTCTGTTTCAATGAAATAGGATGGATTCTCCAAAAGCTTGTATTCTTTCACAACTTACATTTTGGCATTTAAGTACAATAATCCAAAAATTATTTAACACTTTGATGCATAGCTACAACCAAAGAAGTTCAAAAAAGGGAGAAAAATTAGAGTGCCTTCAGCAAAATCTGATGGCCAAAATTGTGGGCTAGATCAGGAGACCATAGTACTTAATGGCAATTAGTACAAAGAAGAAAAAACTCTTCATTGACATGTTTATTTTCATATAAAGTCCAGTTACTTTTTGCAGGCATTTTTCTTTTCATTTAAGCCCAATTCCATTTAATCTTCATTTGAATCAATTCCTCTGGAATACCTTTCGTCAATTATGACTCTTTGGATCCTTTTGAAAAAAAAAAAAGAAAATGAGATAATGCTTGCCTTGAGCATTTGGCTAGATTTAGATGAAGCTCTACTGCCCATAACCAGCACAATAGAAATGAATCGAATGGAGTAAGCTGGATCAGAAACAGTCCTGATTTTGCCAGATCCGGAAATGGAATGACAAGTACGATGTAAGGGTGCTGAACATCCTTATTTCAAACTTCTTTTGGACCATCACTACTGTCTGCTATTCAATACTCGTCATTCAGTGGAAAATGGATATTCAGCTGTCAGCTTGGCTCCTGTGATAGCTGAATGGCAAAATAGAAAATGGTTCAACTGAACTCGATATGAAAGGGCAGAGGAATACCAAAAGGCCTTATAATCAAGCCCCTACAATTTCTCATGTGACCACTTGTGTTTCACGGATGAGAAGCATTGTCATGACTGATAAAAGAACTCAAGGCAGCATACTTGCAGGGTTCATGGCCAAGAGAAATCTTGAAATTCACTTGAAATCGTGAATAAAAGAAGGCTAAAACACATAGGTCATGGGATGAGAAACAAAAATACTGATCTCAAGATCATTACAAAGAAATGTAGACTAGAAGAAAGCCAGGATACCACTTATCATATACATAGATAAAATCAAGAATTTGTCAAACATGAGAGCTGGAGAAGGATTGTATGGATGTCTCGAGTAGCAGCAAACATATACCACAATGATGCCAGCAGATGACCGGTGTTAGCTGATATTTTTGCTATAAATCAATGAATAAATTTGACCACAAAATTGTGAGGTCATTTGTGAAAAGGATAGCAATTTTCATCTAGGTTTCTAAAACCTCTTTCTTAGTCAGCTGTATTTGCTTTTACCTGCAATGCTTTCGAGATATTGATTTTAGTCTTTCTGTTTTCAGAAACATTGGAATGGGGGCTTGTTGCTTTTTTGCCAGGCTGGGTGGCGTTTGTGCCCCACAAATTAACCTTTGGGTAAGAAGATATGTCATTAAAAGATAATCATTTTTATGTCTTCAACTGATTAAGGCAATCAAAATCCTTATTATTTTCTATTCAGTAATATGAAGATACAAAAATCAGTCTTTGCTGTTGTTGTACCTGAATAGTGCTAAGAGATCGCCTCTTAAATTTGACAACGCATATTCAAAAACAACAGAAAACCTGTTGAAAATCGAAAATTATCAGTTTCCAGCTGTTAGTATTTCTGAATTCTGCAAGTCTTTCTGATTGTAATGCAGTTCAAATTTTTAAAATACTTTAATTTTTTATGAAAGGACAGGTACTTAAAGACACTGGCTCCATAAGACAAAAAGCTGGGAAAAAACACACTTAAAGTTGAAACTTAGTTTTTGGACATTTTTCGTGGAATAATTGCTTGGTTTGCCAAATAGGTAATGTCAGAGGTTTAGATGGATTGCTTAATCTGTAGAATGTATTTTAGAAATTTATTGAAGCCAAAACAATAGGACAGATGCCTTTCCTGATGCAAACTAGCATTTGGCCTGGAAAGCTGTGAACATGGAAATGAAAGTAAGGAAGAATGGTAAGGAATCTGTATGCCCAGGCAGAGGCTTTTAAGCCTGCTCTTCATATGGACAGCTTCTTTTCAGCCCATTTTCCAAGCTTTCCAACTGCCAAATGTTCTTTTATACGTCTTATTTGCACTTTTGACCCAAGAGTTCATAGTTTAATTTTGTGGAGATTAGAATGGAGTTATGACCGGAAATAGAACTGATATTTTGACTTTATGAACCATTGTGTTTGATGTGTTTTTAATGTGGAACTAAGAATTGTAGATTGAATTCTTTATCAAACATTAAGGACCTTGATTGTAAACCCCATCCCTTTTTCCAATTCCGCTTGACTAGACGAGGTGGTGGTTTGAGGATGCCTTTGCTGTCACATCTTATTTCCCCCAATGGTTGGATTCACACATTCAGATTTGTCATCCTGTGAAAGAAATGGAAGAAAAGAGAATTAATTGAGTGTGTGAATAAAATGAATAGATATCAAATCATGGAAGTAATAAAAGATATGCATTGCTTAATAACTGGACATGAAAAACAATTACCATTCCAAACCTGTATGTAAAAAGAACTTTAAAATAAAGATATATCTAGGTTTATTACTTGAAGGACTGTGTGTTAATGCACATCTGAGGTAAGGTAATATGCTTGTTATGGCTTTAGCTAGCTGATATATTTAGACTTTGGTTCAACTGCTGCAAAGAAAATAAAAAGGAAATATTTTTTTTAGTTTTTTCATTTGCTTTTGTTCATCAAACAGGTAAAGACTAAGCTAATAAGATATTTTAAATATTCTTGGATGAGATGAATTTACATCAAAAGTCTTCTTTTACAGGTCATTTGTACAGTGTAGAGAGTAAGGAGCTGTGTGTGACAGTGATAGTACAGACAGTGGCCTAGTTTAAGATTACCATAAACAATTCAGATCTTAAAAGTAGATCAATAATATAGTGAGTGTTTATAATGTTATCTTTTAACGCGTAGCCATTAGATTTAATCTATATAAGTGCAGAGTATCACCACCTAATCTCTACACATGCCTTACGAGTGACAGTGGAAGGTGGAAGCTTTTATACTGACAAGTGGGAGTGGTAGTGAGATCTGATCCAGACTCCACAGTTAAAGGCATCGGTAGATCTGCACACTCATCACTGGTCCAGACGTGATAATTGAAGTATTCATGAATCAAAACTATAACATCTGGCATCCTCCAAATGCCGTAGGTTGATTAAACAAAGGCTATTAGGGAGTGTTGAAGCTCCTGAGTCTGCTATCTGAGCTTGATTTGAAGCAGTGGACACCTTGGATGCCCTTTTGTTTTGAGGTAACCAGACATAGGAACAGGGTGTCAAGTGAAAAGATTAGAGAATTACATAATGTTCTTTTAATCTGTTGGTGTAGAGAATTTGATATCCAATGAACATTTAATGAAGCAAAGCTAGGTGATTCTGGTTCCTATAGTCAGATGTGGTTTCAAAATCAAACTGCAATATATGCAGATGCACACATACATGTGACAAAGACAGTGAAGAGTTATTCTTAGCGTTGTTTGATAACCGTCATTCTTGACTTCCATCAGTTTAAGTCAACACCGCTAATGGACAGAAGGCAGATCAACTGGTCAAGAAAAGCCAGTGGATTTCAATTGATGATCTTGAATCAGAGTTTGACATAAGCAATGAAAGTGTACATTGCCTAATTGATTCACTTGGATATTCAAAAGTTAGTGCCTGGTGGAAACCCAAGCAAATGTTTCCCCATCCAAAGATGGGAAGAGTGGACTGCTGTACTGGTCGGATGAAATTCTTAAAAGACACTGAAATAGTTTTACACAAAATCATTACAGGTGATTGAATATGGATTCATCATTATCTTCAGACTTTCACCTTTTGGTCTCCTCGAAGCACTGAAAGATCAACGTTTTGCAGTCGGCAAAGACATGAAAACTGCTGTTAAGATCTGGCAAAAGCAGCAGCCTGTAACCTTTTACAAGACCTGAATATTTGACCTTCCTAAAAGCTGAACAGCAATGAGTGAACAAAACTGGGATTTTATTGAGGAAAAGGAACTTGCTTCTGAGACCCTTAACTTCAATGTGAGGTATAATACATGTCATTATATCAAATCTTCTATTGGCCTCTCATCCATTTCATTACTTTTTGACTGCTCCTTGAAGATGCGAAGACTAGAATCGTAAATACCTTCATTTTCCCTTTCGCTCTTTATGGATGCAGAGCCTGCACACTCCTTCAAAAGGATCTTCAAAAAATGCAACTTTTTGTGAATGTTTTGTTACAGAAAATTTTTTGGCATGCCATGGAAATATAAGATAACAGGTATGAAAAGGATAGGTTTGAAATCTAAATCCAGCAGTCAATCATATCAAAAATCGGAAGATGTCATTTTTCACCATTTAAAACGGCATAGCAGCCAAGAAAAAAATGGAGGGCAAGGGGAACGAGAAATAATCAAGGCGAAGACTGTGACAATAATGGAAAGATGATGTAGCGAGATAGCGAGAGATGAGTGTTGCAAAAGTAGGACAACTAGCCATGGACCGAGGTAAATCCAGGAAAAGCACATCTCGAAGGATCACCTACCATGATTGGAGCTAGAACTAACCTTGGTTTTAACCTGAAAGGAAGATGCACAAGGAATTAAAACTAATAAAGTGCTACGGCAATGTAAATTAGGTCCTTTTTCAAGGAAAAAGATCTATTTGCTATTTTCATTCTCATTCATTTTTGTGTTGCACTGTTCATTCCACAGGCAAAGAGAACAGCTGGCTTTGATGCCATCATTGTATTTGGATCTCTATGTCTTTTGGCAGTTCTTCTTGTGATTCCTTTAACAGAAACACACAATACCAAACTGCCTGATTCCATAAATGATGTGGAGAACAGAAATGAATCCAAGGATGTCCAGCTGATCTTTAGGCAAAAGGCAGGGGAAGATGTAGAAAAGGTGTGATGCAACTTTTTATTTCAATTGAGACTGATTTATATCAGAGAAAACATTTTTTTTGACACTAAGGAGGTCTAAATCTAGGTGATTACAAGAAACCTCTCTCAAGGTGGATAATTTGTTTTGTGTTCTTCCTTTTTTGTATTCCTATCTTGGTATTTTAGTATATTGAGTCAAGATTGACTTATTAGTAAATGCATTCCCCAAGTCCTCAATATGAGCTTGAAATGACGAAATATCAGGTCATTTATGTACTTTTTCAGCATAGGCTGTCAGAAATTTATTACAAAGGGTTTGACATGTAATGAAATTAAAGGAATTATTACAGTTTTCTTTCTCCCATATACATAGATTTGAGAGTTTTTAATTATTTAAATAGATGTAGAACATCTTAGAGGATACTATCCTGTTTATAAAAGCACAGTTGGTCCTTGATAAGTAAATACTTTTGAAGAAAAGCATCTGAGAAATATCATCCATACTTTTAAGCTTCCCTTTGTCTACTATGAGGTTACTTATTATATGAAATTGATTTTCAATCCGAGATTCCAGTTTTTTTTGTTTGTTTTTGTTGGGGGTTGTTTTTTTTTTTTTTGTTCTTCTTGGTCGGGATTTTTGTTTTGGATGGCTGCATTTCAGTACAAGTGGCACTCAAGAAAAATACCCATTTATAGCAAAAAGGGACATTCTGGTAACAGGGCACTCAAATACTGCTGTATTATCTATTAATATTCCTTTATTCTGTTTGCATATTTTCTGTAATTTCACTTTTTTTTTTCGAGTGCTTATCCAAACTTTGTATTGATTTTAATTGACAAAAGTGATGTCATTTTTCTTGAAACTGTTTTAAGTTTAATTTGTTACATGTTATTATTTCATGAGACATATCCACCACTATCATTTAACATAGGAAAGGTATAATTTTATCTTATGTAGATGTTTACTTTGGGGATTTAGTTCTATTACTTTATATGAGATCTGACTTCTAAGAGTGTTTCATCTCTTAATGATGGCTCAATGCAAAGCTTGCTTATTTTGATTAGCCTGCCAACCGTTTTGAAATCCATGTGTATATTCAAGTCATCCTATACTCTTTCACGTGACATGACCGAATTACAAATATCCATGGTAAAAAAGTGCATTTTACTTACAATTCACTGTATTTTGTCATGCTGATACATCATCGAACTCTCCACTTTCTTCCTCATTAGGCCTGATTTTTGTTGATTTAGTGTATTCACTTCATAAAAGTTTCTTTTTATGATACCTTTATTTGTGTAACCATTTTAAGAGTTACGTCAAAATCAGAAGAAAGCAATCACTGATGGATATTTCTATTGGAGAAAAAAGGCATGTCAAAGAGCAGAACATGAAGTTGTGTTTTGAAGACAGTCACTGTAAAAAACACGCACAAAAGGGCAATCACAGTATTTTTCATACATATTTTAGGCGGAGTGATAGAAAGAATTCAGTATTAATCTTTTATGGCATTTCAGGAATATAAATGGAGCTTCAACGTCATTGAACATTACAATCCTTTGTATGAACACTCTTCTTAAAGAATCAGGCTGGTTATTTTAAAATAGAAATGCCCCTTTGTTGTCTCTTCATAATGCTACAAAAAAAAAGTTTAAAGGCTCTGAATGATTTTAGGCACTTTGCATCATACTTTGCAAATGGAATGCATTAATTATTTTACCTTAACATATTTCTCTTTTGGCCCTGTTTTTGGATACATAAACCTTGTTCACATGGGGTCCTAAGTGCATGTCACTTTTTGTGTGCTTTGTGTACTTTCAGACTTGTGTACTGGGGTTTTTGCTGTTGTGTAGATGAGATAGTCATCTTTTTCGGTGTGTGTACTTCTGGTATTATTTGTTGGTCTTTTTGTTTCATACTCTCTGTGCCATGAAAGACATGAGGTTCGCTTTGCACAGTTATCATTGCCTGAGAATCAGGCCCTTGTGAGACACTGAACGTGGGTTTTAAGCAGCATTTGTTCTGGGTTAAAGCTTTACATGTGGATTGCGTGTTCTCAAGTTCTCAATAGAAACTAAATAGAACGGGGCCAAAGCCAGATCTTTCCATATATGTCATAAGAGGAGAATAATCAAACAAACCATTTAAGGCAAATGCAAGATTTTAGAGGAGACGGGAATGATAATAAAGCAAAGAGAGTGATTGATCTTTTGCTTGACAAGCCAGATTACAAAGAGAATCAAAAAATACACATAAACTGTCTGAAGAATGAGCGGATACCTCTTTGCTGTTTCGTCGGTCATTTCTTTTGTTTAATGTTTGACTGGTTGCTTAGATATGACCTCCAATCTCCACATAAAAATGTGGACAGCTGAAACAATACAGTCAACAACAGAACTTTTGACTCCATCTTACGGTCTGTCCTCATTTGTGACAACACTATAGACAGCCTGAATACAGATGACTGCTTCAGTTTGTGTGGCATATGGAAAAGAATTCAGGTAAACATTCTCTGAGACAAATCAGGTGTTATCTAACTTGCCCTAGTAGCAAATTGTGGTGCATGTCCTTTGATGTCATCTGTAAGTCTCTACATGCATAAGTCAGAAATTGGGTCATGACCCTTCTGACTTTTTTCTTTTCTTTTCTTTTCTTTTTTTCTTGACAATAATGAGTGACCTCCACCTCCTCTATTAATCACCCCTGTAAGATTCTAGATATGTAAGTGCTTAGATATTTATAGCTGAGGTGGGCGACACTCATTCTAGTCACATAAAGCCAAAAAGGTCATGACCCTATTTCTGACCTTTGCAAGCCAAGCAGAGGCATAATCAGCATATATAAAATATACATTGTACAAAATAAACAACATATTCAAGACATAACCACTTGAATGGATAAAAGAAAGTTGAGTGTTAATTCCTTCTTCCCTCTCACTGATTTTTAAACTTTAAAAAATCTGGTTATAATGCCAAACAGCCACTCAATATATATCAACTGAAGTGGATTAATAATCTGTATCATTATTTGATGGGTTCATAAGGTGGACTTAGTTAAAAAAGGGATGGATTTTAATGAGCATATAGAAGTGGTCTCTAAGGCAAAGCAAATTTTTCCTCAAAGGTGTCTCAGGCGGTGCTCACTGTATTGCATTACATTGTATATTGTTTCTTGTTTTTAATTAGTTATGACATATTCAAGTTTCCTCAAATGTCTTTTGGATTTTGAAAGAGTACCATATTTCAAGTATATGTATGAATTATGAACTGCACATTGAGATGTTTTCCTTCAAATTTCTTTTTACTGTATCTAAAAATCAAAAATCTCTTTTTGTGCCAACTTTGAATTTGGTTGGGTTTGTTGTTTTTTTTTTCAATCAAAAAATGCACTTGTTTTTACAGGATTGTCAGATGAAAATTTTTTTCATGTGCCCAGCTTATGTATCCAATGTCACCTTTGAATTAAGGAAATTTATGATTTTGACTTGAACCTTATAATTAATAGTGTTCATCATTGGAATATAGAAATTTTTGACTATTCTTACAATAGTATATTAAATCTAACTTAGTGACATTTTGTATTGTAAAGCAACAGTGAGATGAGCAGTGGGCAGATTTTTGTAATTATATCATCTCAGTATCATATAATTCAAACAAATGTACGAATTGTTGCACTTTCCAGCTAATTATATGCTCAGAAAGATCTCTTTATCTTTTTCACTTGAAATATCAATCTGCCTTTTTTTTTTTTTGTAAAGGGATTGTTTGTATTCTTCTAAAGACACATTCAAATGGAGTGAATCTGTTTCATCTATCCAGATTTTACTATTTATTCTCACACATCAAATTGAAAATCATTATTATATGTTTGAATGGTATGGTAAATAAACTCATGAAAGAGAATTTAATGTAATTTCCTAACCAATAACAAGAACATTCCTTCATGACCGGTCGTAAATTATTTCCTTTTTGTAATGATATTTGTTGTAAGTTAACATTACATGTGCCATAAAACATTCTTCTAGTTATGCTCTCCGTTTTTTCTACATTTTAATTGGAAATAAGATTTATTTTTCATTGTTATTTTTACTTGATCCAACAACACTTGAAAACAAAGACTGATAAGAGAATACTGACATTTTCCTCATAAAGAAAGCTTTACATGTTTATATTGTTCAATTTCCACACTGTTTTCAATTATAGTTAATCACCGTAACTGAATGGGAGAGCATTGGCCTGTTGACTGAGAGGTACTCTGCAGTAGACTAGCATCCTCTTCAGACAGTGATTGATAAATGTGTCATTGACCTGTCCACAGTAGAAACTGGGATAAGCTTCAGCCCAGTTGGCCAATTCGGCTGAAAAAAGACTACTTGACCTCGAGTAATCAAATGAGTGGTGCCAAGAAGTCTTTCTTTCTTTCATTTGGTAGATCTAGGAAGCTATATATTTATTAACTTTGCTCTGTGTGGAAAAAAAACTTTTAAACAGCAGCTGTTTTTCATTATCTAGAATGCACGGCACCCCCTTACCGTTCTAAACTATTTAAGAAAAACCTTTCAGTTCGAACTCTGAAATCAATTTCCACTACAACTCGCCTTATCATTCCCAGAGCTAGAACAAACTTTATCGAAAGATCCTTTAGCTATTTTGGACCCCGAGTATGGAATGTCATACCACAGGAATTGATAGTCAAAATCTCTTGAAATTTTAAAGAGAGACCTAAAGACTTGAATTTTTGAAAATGATTTGTAAAATGATTATATTTTGATCAGTTATAGTTTGATCTAATGATGTTTTGATGCAAGTAAATTTTATGTGTGAATGTTTAGGTGGGCATCATGTTTTGTGAAGTATGTAATAATTACTATTGTATGTAAAGCACCTAGAGCCTTCACTGTGTTCGATTTGAAAATATATAAGAGCGTATAATTTTATTATTGTTGTTATATCATATCATATCATATCTAGGGTAAAATAGGCCACAGGCCTTTAAGTATCCGATTGAAATATAATATTCCTAGAGGAGGATGCAACAAACATAATAGCCTGGGAAAAATTTAGCCAGCATATTAAACAGACATAATAAAATACATATTCATCATAATCATACAAATCATTTTGGAGTTCTCTATCAATAGCATTTTTGAAAAAGTTGATAGATTATGCACTTTTGGTTTGGAAAGACAGACCACTTCAAGCCCTAACCATTCTTGCAATAAATGAATTTTGTCTTAATGCCGTTGAATTACCTTTTACAAATATCTTAAATATGTCCCCTCTTGTAAAAGTAACTCGAGAAAACTCAAACAAATTCTTATGGTCAATGTTATCAATCCCGTGAACAATTTTGTATAAATGAATCAAGTTGCCTCCTATTCTTCTATTATTAGATATGAGTTGTTACAAATTAATGTCTCTATTTTCCAGTTCTAAATTAAATGAACAATATTCTCAATTTTCAGAAGTTTTCTTCACATGGTTACAGAAATTAGCTTGCTTATATTACTCAAAAGTCACTCCCATTATAGTATGACTGTCATGAATTTATTCCCTCTCTTTTTCTTTATGTGAGATAAACAATGTGAAAATTAGTATTCAAAATGGTTTAAAGTCTGTATGCAAAGTTATGTTGGAAAGTCCTGATTTGTGTAATTTTTAAACTTATATCCTTGTCCTTTTTGGCAAGTAGTGTTTTTTTCAGTGACATGACTCTCAATTTATAATTTTATTCTCCTGTTTCACAAGCTTTTCAACAAAGGAAGAAAACAAATACTCAGGAAGTTTTCTTTTTACAATGCAACTTTTTTGTTTGTTTTAAAGAGTTGTGAAACATGTATACCAATCTTACCTCACAGTACTGCGTTTTGATCCTAGTCAACATATGACTCCTCTCAATTTTGAACTAGCTCCCAGGTGAATTCATGGGTGTAATGTCGGTTATTTTGTTGAGCTCAACTTCCATTGTTGTGTGCCATGTCTTCTTTAGTCCTTTGATATCCATGACATTGATGAAAATGACAGCACTCTAATATAAAAACTGTATCGGGAACAAAGGACTCAAATGAAAATGAGCAGTATTCTAACAGAACCAGTGAAAATCTAAAGAGGTGTTGGCCAGGGTTGTGTTCTGTCCCCTACCGTCTTAAATCTTCACACTGAATTTATCTTTCAGGAAATTGATAACGTCCCCAGATTCAAAGTACGAGGCATCACAATAAATAATTTGCGATATGCTGATGACACAGTGCCCCTGTCCAAGAATGAGAAATATCTTCAGCACCTAGTGACTGTTATAAAGGCTGAGAGTGAAAAATATGGACTTCAAATAAATGTGAGAAAACGTTAAAGTATGCACATTTTCAATAGAGAACAAAAGTGCCGCAAGTTGCTGTAAAAATAAATCATAATACCATAGAACAGGTTAATAATTTTGTATACCTCGTGCAGCAGTTCATGGAAGATGGAAGAATTGAGGCAAAGGTAAAACAAAGGATTGGCATAGCAAGAGCAAGTTTCGCAAAATAAGGTAAATTTCTTACAAACAGAAATTACTTAACAAGACGAAGACTAAATAAATGCAATATAGGGATGAAGAAGACGGACATGGACAGCCAATGTCGAAAAATGAATTGAAACATTTGAAATGTCGCTTTATCAAAAAATCACAAAAACATAATTGAAAGAAAAGAAACCTTATCAAGAAATTTTATAGGCGCTCAGTTTGACCCAGAAATAAATGTTAACAAATATCAAACAAAGAAGACTAAGATTCTGTGGTCATATTAGAAGGCTTGAAACAATCCAAATGAAGATCCTAGAGGATAAAGTAAATCGGAAGAGGGGCAGAGGACGGAAAAGGAAAGGTTGACAACAAATAAACGAAGAAGACAAATCAATGAAGATAATTATGTACAAAGTAATTGCCCTAGACAGGAGAAGATGGAAAGTCATGGCGTCCAACCTCTGGAAAGAGAAGGAACCGTGGTAAGGTATCAATAAGTGCTGTACACAAGCCAATCTTTTTAATTGAATGACCGAGCCAGTGGTCTAGATCGTTTGGTTGACCACAAAACCTCAACTCGTTGCCGATTAATGATACTATGATTTTCTTTTTACACTTTGATTAAGATTTTCTTGGTTGAGCTTCGTCAAGCCTAGTTTTCAGGCTTCTTTGAGCATGCCCTGTCTGTCTATTACCATCCTCTACTCATAATGATTGTTTTGATATTATTTTGTACACACTATCTTTCTTAGACGCACCATGTGAAAAGTAGACATCATGTTTATATCAATTTTGGTTATGTTCCAACGCCATGCATGAAGAAGTTGGAGCAAACACAACTTTTTTCAACTTTGATTTTTGTTGCTCATAACATATGATCATTATAATTTCTAGATGTTGTTTTGACCTCTTGGTAGAAAAGTTAACCTCTATTTGATCTTGATTTCTCTGCTAGCCTTGCCATCCAATGTGATGATTACAATAACACTCAAGGTACATGTATTTATTTTTGACTGTCAAAGCTTACTCATTTAATTTAAAATGCAACAGGTGCAGTCATAGTAATTACCAACTCTTTCATTGAAGTCAATTTTCATTGTCAATAATGGAACATTGGGATGTGTAATGAAAATGACATGATTCACTGTGGCCTCAAAATATTGGCTAAGGACTAGAAATGCTCTATCAAAAAAATAGAAAGAGTCAACTGCTTCTCCTCCTCCTTTTCCTCTTCCTCCTCCTCCTTCTTCTTCTTCTTCTTAGCCGTTAACGGATGACCTCAAAAAACCTGTACAAGCTTTTTGATATTGAGCTTTCTGTATCTAGATACTGCCAGCTTTTTCTTAAATCTTGTCTCTCCATCTTTTTTCTCAGTCTCCACTCTGTAGTTGTCATGGCTTATCTGTTGTAAAGTCTCAAGTTATTAATCAGAAAATATGTTGGCCTGCTTTTGTCTGAATCTTTTTAATTTGATAGTAATTTTGTCTCTCTCATTTCTAAACCTTAGATAAGTGTGTCCAGTTTGCCGGAAGCAGGCAGGAAGATAACCTCGTTTATGAAGGAGGCATATTGGCTGGCTAATGTAGTGGTGTCTTTTCCTCAACTATGTGAGCAATGGTCTCCCTGCTCACAATCAAATGATTTTCCAATTACGATGAAATTTGGCTTTCCTAGTGATCGTTCAACAGCATCCTTTCTTTTATTCTTACCAAGTCACTATACGTAGGACTTTGTGACTGTGAAAGTGAAATGCTGAGTGACTGGAAAGGTTCATGTATATATCAAGTTTCAATAATCACATAATGCAGATGGATACTAAAAATTCATGACAATGACATTTATGAACATGCATAAGAAAGAGAAAGGAAAAAAGGGAACACACATGTTCATTTAAATGATGCAATTGTTCTGTCTTTCCAAGTCGACCTAGCACCAGTCTGTTGGCAGGGACCTCAGCTCGTCTGGCTAAGTCACATGGACGACTAGAGACAATGCGTCGGAATTCTTTCAATCTCGTGAGAGGTGAAAGAGGTGGAAGGTCAGTCACTACGGACAGCCAAAAGGCTATTGGCCAAAATTACGTAGTGCTGCATATTAAACACCCAGAGAGTCAAAATGCCACGCTTATAATTCTTTCAATTTGCAAGAAAGTTAGGGAAGGGGTGTTCTCTAGGCGGACAGCAAAAGGCGATAGGCTAAAATTACATACGGCTGCAATGTTCAACAATGTTTCAGCCAATGGAAACGGGTAGAAAGTAAAATGACTGCTGGCTCCATTTTTGATGGTGCAATGGCCTTATAGCTAATTCAACAAATGTTGGGCCACCCTCAGTATGCACTGGGCTGATCAGGCCGTCTTTTTATCTGCGTACTGTAACAGATAATGCAATGTCCCATTCATTCAACTGCATGAGTGCATTTTAACAAATTAACAGCAAAAAATTGTTGAGAATGATGAACTTTTCACAGGGCAAAACGGACACTTAGATGAAATTCCTGATTTTGAACCGGCCACTTAGAGGTCTGGATTTTTTTTTTTAGAAAAAAATTATGTATTGTACCAAAAATTGCCACATAGGCGAACGGCCAGATAACAGGAGGACACATAGCCGATCACTACTGTACTTTATTTGAACAGAACAAGATGTTGAAAAAGCATCAGTGAACAGCTGTACCATAATCATAGCATATGCCATGACCTGCATCAATCAATGAACAAATAAGTTCCCATTCATTGGATATTAGTCCCTTTCTTTCTGCAAGGCATTCCGCTGAATAAAATGCATACAGTCATTTAGGGAGACAAAAGGGAATCTTTTTCACCATTAACAGGACATCAAATGGTTTGTATAATGACTAAAACCTCAGATGTGAGCATCAGTAAGGTTTATATGTTTTTAAAGTTTGTAAAAAAAATTTCAACTTAATTTATGTAAAAAAGATGTTTGAAGATTTATATTGATAAGTTCAAAAATCACCTTTATCTCTAGATGTTTTACTGAATTCACATTTGTGACGTGTTGTTGTTGACCTTTCCATTACAGAAGTGTTAACATTTGAAAAAAATATACTGTTCTCTGCAAGTCACATTGCTGTCATTATTCTGGCAGTTTTATGAAACAAATTTTATATCAGTCAAAGTTTCTATGACTGAAGTTTATTAGTTAAAATTGCTTAGCTTTTGGTTCTTTAACTGAAAATTCTTTCATTAATTATTATAAAGGTTCCATTTTTCCTGGTATTTTTTTGTTTTGTTTTGGTTTGTTTTGTTTTTGTGATGTTGAGTTGTTGTTTTTTAAGGGGATTGGGGGGGGCATCCAGTAAGTGTGGACAATGTACACTAAGGCAGATGGATAAGCTCCAAAGATCTGTGTCACTTTGAATCCACCCTTTTACAATGCACTCTAGCTAATCTTAAACTGAATTATATGGCAAGTGTTGTTAACCAAATAACCAAACCTGCAATAAATTGAAGATAGTCTGATGCTAGTGTAAGGAAATCTATTCTAAACCTAGACAAGGGTGGAAAAAAACTATTGCCTTCTAACCTCAGACCAACATCATATCATAATTGTCATTGTCAGGGCCTCCATTTCAACTTTTTGCATCAAAATAATGATAATTCCCATCAATTCCCATATTAGAAGTAACTGTTGTATCCTTAACTTTGTGGTATTCATCAGTCTTCAGCAGTGACCACTGGGATGAGAATCAGGCATGTAATGACTTGTTAGTATAAACTATTCTATGTAATGCCTTTTGCAACCATGATCCATGGATCTAGCTGCTCCACTTCTCCTGATCTCTCACCTGAATTTTTCCATCCATTTTTATTATGTGCTATTTTGGTCAATTTATCAGGTCTTTCCTCGAGCAAAGACGCATTTTTTTACCTGACTTTCTCAGGTCTAAGTCATGTGTGTCTGGCAGAATTGTTATTGGCCTGCCTCTTTGTTCTTTGTTAAGGTCTCAAGTAGATTGA
Source organism: Goniobranchus geometricus (assembly GCA_028565895.1). Lineage (NCBI taxonomy): Eukaryota > Metazoa > Mollusca > Gastropoda > Nudibranchia > Chromodorididae > Goniobranchus > Goniobranchus geometricus. The sequence goes on from JAOWAY010077771.1 coordinate 22,279, forward strand.
CATTGCTTCACGGGCATGAATTTCATGATCTCTACACTGAATGTGGCCAAATGGTCTCCATCTGGCTTCTAGGATTTGGACCAACTGTGATGATTCTTTACATTTTTTGTACAATGCTGTGGAAGATATCTGATTCCAAGGACTGCTCTTATTTGTTTTCTGTGGCAATTGTCCAATTTTTGTCCGTGCCAAGGTTCCATTGTTATGTTTTAGGAAAGATTTCACTAAAGACCTATACGCTTTCAATTTTATTTGTAGCTTGACCTTTTCTTTTCTTAGCCAGATGCTTATCATTTTGTTTAAGGAAATTTGTGATAGGTGCTTTCTGTTTTCAACATGTTTTATTTCCTATTAGAAATCCAAATTTTTGGCCTCCTATTTGAAAAACAACTCTTCACTTCCAACCTCAAATAATCATCACATCCGTAAATTCATTGCCATTGCAAAACTGTATGATCAAAACAATTAGTCCCACCGATTCCCATATAAGAGGTTGTTATTGTTTCCTTACTTTGCAGTATCCATTATTCAATGGTAATCACTGGAATGTGAATCAGGCATACAATGACTTACTGGTATGCTATATGCATAGTAGTAGTAGATACGAGGTTTTTGATTTTGCATTGTGCGAAACAAGCTGTAAGTATTTTCTCTTCTTCAGCTCATAAATTCACCTTTATAGTCTTATTCTATCACTTGCCTAGCCATCCCATTGCATTTATTGTCTTCTACAACGGCTTGAACCCATTTTTTCCTGCTTGTTCTATCCCATCTGTTTTAGTATTTTAAGTTGATACAAATAATAGAAAGACAAATCAATGATTTACACTTTGGTGTCTAGGTGTAGCTTAGTTATTCTCCTTTCAAGTTGTGGAGGTCTGAACATATTGTAAGCACGTTTGACTTTTAACAGCACTCTGAGAGAGATAACAGTATATTATTGTGTTACACCTGTTATGATTAACAAAATACTTTTACTAAAAAGTAATTATATTTCAGTGAAAGGCTTGCTGTCAACTAAGTTGTTTTTTTGTGATGTTGACTGTAAGTATTGAGTGTGACTTTTAATCAAATGTATGCTAGCGTTCAAAAAAACATTGGCATTGATGTTAATTCCGTTGTCTCCCTGCCTTCTGGTTACAACTGCTGATTCTTTTTTCTACCAAAGAAAGACCAAAATTTGGTGCTCAAGAGAGAAAAGCCTAATATGCTTTAATTATACTATTTATAGATGGAGAATTGTTTTGTTTTGTCTGTGAGTTTTGCAGTATGTGTTGTATTTGAAATTAGAACTTAAAAGACATCTCTTACTTAATTGTTACCAGAAAAATTATATCAAAAATTGATATTCAGTCAGTTCATTTTATCGTCCACACCTTTTGTCTTGTTGCAACCAGGCAAATATGAGACACATTAGAAATAATATATGTTTTCATGAATGATCTATAGATAATTATCTTCTTTACTTGTAAAATCTTTTGTTCACATGGAGGGGTCACAATTTTGCTACCTTTCTAAGGCTTAATGAATGCTTTGTGTCTTGTGTGTGATTTTTTATTTTACCAAATGATTAATTCCATTAAGAAATTCATATTTTTTTTTGTTTGCAGCATTCTTCTTTCATGTTTGACTGTCAATGCTCATGCTTACAGTATGAAAATGAAATTGTGCATTTGTCTTACAAAGAATTGACCTTGGCAATAATGTACATAAAGAGCCGAGATTTTTTATTTTTCTGGATGATATATATATGTTCATGGCCATAATCTGACCCCCAGTCGAAAGTCCTGGGTGGTTATCATGGTGCAGATTTAGGATTTGATGGACATTGTTAATAAGTGTGGTTTGGTTGGGTTTTTTTTAGAGATGACATGATTTTGTCTGTAAATCATCTTTCCATTAGTTATTTTATATTGCTATTTATTCTTATTGTTTTCTTTTAAGGCCTGTTTCCCTTTTTACTTATTTCTTTTCTTCATCTGAAATTCTTTTCCGCTTCTTCTGTTCTCTCTCTTACTTTAAACTGTCATTTCGCTTTCCTTTTACATGTATGCTGAGATGACCCTAGTAGTCGAAAAGATCCCTAAAACACCAAATAAACAAACAAAATCATGATATATGATTTGATCAAGGAGATTTACATTGTAGTAAATTTGTTTCTTGTGTTTTGTTTACATATTTTTTACAAACATTTGTATGTTCAAATTTGGCTTAAAATATTCTACTCGCTGTTCGGTTATACTGTTAATTGATACAAGTTTCAAACTCCCTCACTGCCAAGTGATAGTATATTTTTGAGAGGTCTATTTCATAAAGTTGTAAAGTTAAAAAGTTTCATTTTTGACTTCACCTGATTTTTCTCATCAGGCTTACCCAACCAATCCTTGCAATAAATATTCTTATTATATTTGATATTCATATTTCTCTAACCAATTACTAGTATTAGTATGATTATTATTTTTATATTTTCTATGATTTTTATTATTACAACGGTTATTATTATTTTTAACACAGCTAATTATATCAAAGGATTTGTATGTGTGTACATATTATTGATAGTGCTCTTTTTAGTGGTCTAGTTAGCTCTGCGAACAACTTGAAAAAGTTAAAAATAATTTTTATTATTTTCTACCACTCATGCTGTTTTGTATCAGTTGTTTTTTTAGGATAGGGTTGTTGTTTTGGGTTTGGGTTTTTTTTTTTGCTTTTGTTGGGTTTTTTTTTTGTTATGGTATTTTTGTTTTGCTTTGTTTT
>JAOWAY010077772.1:0-18074 GCA_028565895.1 Goniobranchus geometricus
TGTCTAAATAGCACCGTCGCTGATATGACCTACGCTGTTGAAAAGTGACGTTAAACCCACAAAATAACTAACTAAGCATCTTGAAACAGCGTACTGTTATTGAACTTTTGACAGCACGTGATGATTCTCACAGTCATCAATTCAAAAATGACAGTTGTGTATGGAGTTGCATGTATCGATAGAAGCACTGCGTCACGATGGACAATGTCCGGTAAGGACACAGGTCCACAATGACTCAAGTCTCCATGATCAGCCTTGTTAAAGGAGACTTCTGTCAGGTTTCAATGGAGCTTAAGACAGTGCCACAGCAATCATACAATCTGATTTTTTTTTCTTTACCCAAACCTCAAAAAGTCTCAGAGACGGTATCAATTTGAATACAATGCAGAAGTTATGGATGCTTTTAGCCCCTGGTGCACAAGTCAACATGCTTACTCTTTCACTGACGGCACACAACAGGTGGGGTGCCTGGGGGTGACAGATCTGTGCTGAATGCAATGGGAAGGATGTTGAAAAGTGATATAGCATCATATTTGGAATAAATTGAACTTTTCGTTGCTGTATACTTCATATATTGGCATCCGCACATTACTTTTCAATACACCCTTGTAATTTCATTAACTTCTTTTTGTTATCATTTGATATTATTACATATCTCTGTCCATCAATATGCATATTGCATAAGGAAATTGGCATGTTCTGAAACTATCATGCCAATGTAGAAATATTGGTGTTTGTGTTCAGGGAAGATTTTATTGGCAAATAAAACAAATTCTGACAAATGGAACCCTCAGATAGTCCCATGTGCCAGGCACAATACACAAGCTATCAATCATATGAAACTGACTAATGGAATCAATTTATGGTTAAATGGAATTTTGTTACGTGTAGGAACTGTTGGTAATTCATGTTGCATTATGACAAACAATTCACATAAAATGTCTCATTTTAGATCACAATGTATGATAATGCTCATAGAAAATATCACAGATGTCAATCACTTGGACCAATAGATGTCTGATATGCAATCTTTCTTGTCCTAATGATCAATTTGTCATAGAGATATCTGCAATGAAATACATATCACATTTGAAAATTCCTTCAACCACTAGAGTAAAAAAAGCTTTAACTTATATCTTATAAATGTTATGGAAGACAAATAGCTGATGGACATTTAATTTTTATTGAAAGTTTGAGTATTAATAGTCTCTCTCTATCAAGATCAGTAGATGGGCCACCAATTCTAAAACAGGAAGTAATTGATGCTATAAAGAAAACAACTTGAAGCTAAACTATTGGAATGCTCCAAGTGTACACACCAACTTCAACATGTACAGATGAAGAAAGAGACTATTTTTATGAAGATCTCGACAAAGCAATGAAGCGGCTAAAATTACAAGATGTGAAGATGGCCATGAGATATTTCAATGCAAAAGTGGGAGACAAGTGAATTGAGGACATAGTTGGTTCGTGGCGCCTAGGCTCTAGGAGTGAACAGGGAGATCACCTCATAGACTTGTGTAGAAGAAAGAACTTTTTCATTTCAAACACCTGGTACAAAAAACCAACCTAGAAGAAGATATACATGGATTAGCCCACAATTTAGAAACTCTGTTAAATCAGCAAATACAATGCCAGGGGCAGACTGTGACAGTGACCATGTGCTAGTAGTAAGCAGAACAGAAATAAAACTAAAGAAACTGAAAAAGTCCAATAAAACACAATTTGAAATAGACCTCTTAAAGACCAATGAGGAGATCAAAAGAGACTTTGCTGTCAATGTAAGTTTATTGAGGAAATGTGAGATAAAATAGAAGAATCAATCAGTGAGGCAATAACAAAATATCCCTATAATACCTAGAAAAGAACATTAAAAAGTAGATGATATATGACATTCTGGAATTACTGAAAAAATGGAGGCAGATAAAGTGAAATGTACAAAATATAGAATTGTGTATGAAGAAATAAAGAGGAAATGTAATGAAGCAAAAGAAAAATGGATCATGAACAATGCTCAGAAATAGAGAAGAATCAAAACAAGTGAAAGCAAATACATGCATATCCAAATCAGAGAATTGAGTGGGAGAAAAGGGTGCTCAAGCTTGGGATGTATCAAATCAAAACAATGTTTTAATGGATAAACAGGAAGAACTAGATAGGCGGGTAGAACAGGATATACAGGAACTGTTTGAAGATGAAAGGAGTGAAGAAGGACCAGTCATAAATAAGTAAACTAGATCAGTAGATGGGCCACCAATTCTAAAACAGGAAGTAAAGGATGCTATAAAGAAAACAAAATTTGGAAAAGCAACAGGCCCAGACAATATACCCATTGAAGTTATAGCTACTCTAAAAGATGTCAGTATAGATGTGACAGCAAAGCTCCTAAATCCAATATATGACAGTGGAGAAATTCCAGAAGGTTTAATGAAGTTAGTCTTATAACTCTGATCAAGTCAACAGGGGCAACAGAATGTGAACTTCACAGAACAATAAGTCTCATGAGCCATATGAAAAAAATACTACTGCGAGTGACATATTTGGAAAGCTTAAATCACTGAATGACAAATAAAAAGCAGAAAAACAATAGCATGAACTTCCTAACATTGTCTGAGCAGAGAAGTGAATGGCATATCATGGTCATCAATGTCTGCCTCAGACCTGGTTCTTGATGATGATGATGACATCTATTTTATATATTTGAAATTGTCATATGTAAGCTTACTCAATACATAAGTTTCTGCCTAACATCAAATAACTAAAAAACAGGAATGTTACCTAAACTAAGATGTCAGTTGAACTCAGGGCAGATAAACAAGAAAAGACTTTACTTTCAATTTAATAGAATAACATGACTCAATCTAATAGGCCTATATGATCAAATGTGCCATCAAAGTTTCATTGTTGCCCTTAAGAAAACTTAAGCATTGGAAATATGCACAATTATTTCTTCCTTCTGTTTATAAGTGTAGTAAGAAGGTAGGCTGCACAACATGACACCATTATTTCATATAAACAAAGTGATTTTCAAGTATTGTATGCAATTACTACTTACACTTGAAAACAACAAAATGATAACAGGATGGATGATGCTCTTACTGTTATCCTGATAAGACCTGCTCTATTTGGTGTTTTTCAAAGAATTTGCCATTATTCTAATTGATGCACTGAACATCTTTTTTGCATTTCAAATGATTTTTTCTGTCAGCTAGAGAGTATTTTTCTTATTGTGTATGGAGTCATGTCTTTCTCGAGTTAGAGCTAGTATACTGGGAAGAGCTCTTGGATGTGAGGATAAGTGTTCTAAGCCCTGCCAATTTACTGATTGTACGCTGTCATGAATCTCAGTAATGCACATTCTAGGAGGATGAGGTCAGCTTTTTTTTTTTTTTTATCAATTATCATCAGACAAACTCTCAATACAGTTTGATATATTTGACTGTAACTTTAAGGTTTTTAGCTCAAACATTGATTCGAACCAAAAAAAAGAGACTGCAATCATACAAAAATAAGGGGTAAAAAACTAGAAATTTGATAAATGGAATTTACCAAGAGACTGCCATTCACAACCTTGCCTCTAACCTGTAGATTTAAGCTAAAAGACATCTTTTTCATGAAAAGAACAGAATTATTCCTGTTACCATATTTTACCTTCTTTCCTGTCTGTCGATCTATGACTTTACTGAAGTAGCATGTGGGAATGAAACCATCCTCATTTCCAGGAGAGAGAATTACATTGTTTGCTGATAAAAAGAACTCGTATCCATCTAGAATGAATGGAAGAGAATGTAAAGCAGAAACTTTTATCTTTGTACTACTATCAAATCTGCATTACGGTACATAATGGCCATTTCCTGTCAAAATTACATTATGAATACAAAAGACTTTTTTTTATACATTGAGCAGGATTAAAAATGCAAAAGGTTTCTTTTTTGTAAGAGTAAAGTGTTGACTCTGCGAATTTACATTAGGCCCTTCTTGTTAATTTGATAACAAATGACTATTTAAAGCTGGATTTTGAAATACTGCACTTTGCTTTCTAAGACAGAAGGAATAGGATTACTATGTTACTTTTTCCAAGCTGTTCATCAGACTGCAAGTTGCATTATGAATTAAGCTAGCATGACACAAAGCTACGAGGGCATTAAAAATAAGTGCTGCTCATTTTGTTTAAATCATAATGATAAGATCAGTTATAAAAATACAAAGGTATTCAAAACACATTATCATATCACATTGAACCGGATATGGTGCTCCACAATATCTGGCTGGCAAGAGCAGTACTGAATTGACTTTAAAACAATCAACAATCAAACTACACTTGTTTTTTCTTGCATGAGAATTGATTGGAATATTATCTACCAATAACCTCACCTGCTAGAGCTTGCTTTAGGTTGATTTGAATGATTACAGAACAACTTTGCCTCATCCCTGTGGAAATAGTGACAATAGAAAGAAATTATGGAGATCATATTATAAAAATATAAAAAGTAACACTACAAAAACAACAAACAAAAGAACAATGTTGTATTGGCGCTATGCACTGGTGATGTTCTTCTCTTTATTCGTATTAATTACCATGCGTTGATCTGATAATGATATATCCATATTTCTCTTAAATCAATCGACATGAGCAGTCCCAAGAATGTGGATATAAACTGGTTTCACTGTAATATTTGAGTGAGTTTGAAATTCACTCATCAACTGGGTTCATATCTGTCTACATATCTCAAAATAAAAATGATAAACAAGTACCAGCATGAATATTCAAGTTGTATCACATACCTAAATAAGATTCGTCTCAGTAACTGATTTTCAATCTTTGACCGCCAACCAGCTCTGTCCTGTGCTGGTGTCATCATCGGTGTCATAGGGGACATTCCAATAGCCCTTGTCCTCTCTCATTATGGTCCTTTGCAGTGTGTTTGGGGCAGCCTCACTTTCTCTTGCCCTCTATTTCCCAGACTAGGACCGGCTTTGTGATTCTGGCATCCTCTCTTCTAAAAACATGGCCCACATACTTCCTTCTCCTTCTCTTGATTACCAATGACACTGGTGGTTGTTCTGATAGCTTTCTAATTTCTTTTGTGTTTTGAATTCATTACATTTGATAGCTATCATTCTTCTCAGGCATTTGGTCTCAAAAGTGTCCATCTTTCTCCTTTCCTCCTTCATCGGCTTCCAACTTTCTGCAGCATACATAAAAACTGACAGGACATTGCACTTGAACATTTTGGGCTTTGTTTTTGATGAAATCTTTTTGAATGACCATACTCTGTTGATGTTTCTGAATGCTGATGCCGCCTTTGCTATCCTTGTACCTACTTTCTTTTTGGTGTCTCCCCATCTTTCTATACACCAGCACTCGCTAATATAATATGTAAATTAAACTGATCTACCCCCTCTACATTACAACGTGCAAACAATTCAAAAAAGCCAATCACAGACTAAAAGATGGTAAAGCAACATACCGCTGATGACACCATCATCTTGTGGCATACCAGCTGCAAAATGGATGTGGTTTCTTTTCATTTTACTTAAGCCCTGCGAGAAAAAAATGCACAAGAATAATTTGGAGATGGAAGAATAACAGAGACTAAATGTCAAATTTCTGTCACTGAGTTTAACAAAATCATTATTTTTGACATTTAATTTTAATTTGATTTTACATATTACTTGAATTTTTTCTTTTTTTTTTGCTAGAAAACTAATATATTAAGCTAAAAAACTAAATGACCTAAATTAAGATACATACGACCAAAACTAAAAATCTAAAATGAAAAATACCAACGAGTAAACAATTTTTTTTTTAATGACAGAGGGATAGAGAAATTGTTCAATAATATCTTTTCATGTATCTTCTTGTTTATATGTGGCATTGCATTACCTGATTGAATGATAATATCTTATCTCAGTATTGGAACATAATGATTTGCTAAATGATGTTACAATGACCAGCTACTGGCTAAACAAATTCTTTTCTTTTACCATTCTATTTTGAATTCCAGTACTTTTCTTTGAGTTCAGAAGATCATATGTTCTGCTCCTATCACAAGAATTCACTGATTATTACAATAAAATGCCAAAAATAAAGGCATTACAGAATATTTGTATGTATATATGAATATATATTTAACAATTCAAGATTTTAGAAGATGGAGGCATTTATTTTTTTATCCTTTTTTCACTTCAGCCAACGGACGTATTCAGTTCTGTTTTGTAATTTTACCCCTCTCAGTCTAAGTTAAGACCACCCATCCTTGTAAACATTCTAGTGAAAAATCCTAAAAGTGAAAATGTCTTAAAATACTGAAATGACAGAATTAACTCAAAAGTAAAACTGTCTACCTGTTTTGCAATGAAAGGAAGAGCTTTCTGATAGGTGCCGTGAATCACGAAGGGAAAGTCTTCAGGATTGGTGATTGGAGTCAATTGAAGATCATCAACCTGCAAAAAGTAATGTGAGAAGAAAACTGTTTCAAGTGTATGAATACATATATTATAATAGTCATGAACTTTCTTTGAAATGTATTTCTTTTTTATTTGATTACTTTTTTTGACCTTCATTATTATTATCACCATACTTCTTCCTCTTCTGATTATCAGTCCAACAATCACCTCCCTAAAACTGGCTGGGTAACAACACAATTCATATAACAATCATTGACAATTTTACTGAAAGAGAATATTTGTCTCATTAAATTCACCCTTTAAAAGAACGTCTCTGCTTTTGACAAAATTGCATCACAACCAGATCAGATGCAAATAAGAAATTGACATTCGAATTAAATTCAACTGCCAGTCTCACATTCATGGCTAGTCCTTACTTTGCCTGAGGAAGAAGATGAAACGCATTAGGATGGCTAATCTCTGTGATGTTTTTACTCCAACCAGAACTCCTTGAGCTTTTTGCACGGCACCATAGCCAGGCTGGCTATTTATTTTTCATTTTTACACAATGAACTGAAAGCTCTTTGCATAATCGAAGGAGGTCCAGGCGTGGCCAAATAATTTGATCCTCTTTTGTTTTGGGACTAGACAAGTATACAAATTGAGTGACAAATGCCAGCATACTTTGCATCAGGGTGATGTGGCCCTCCGTCTTGCACTCTGTCTGTGTAATGGTGCATTGATTGGGAAAAAAAAAAAAAATAAAGAGACAGGAAGAGTAAAAATTTTCACCTCTGATATACACTGGTTAACATCGTGGCATCCGTCCCTCGTTGTTATCATGATGTTACCCATAGCGTGACGCTAACCATTTGGCGAGGGGAACCACCGTGACAGGTCTTTTTTGTGTTAATTACATTTATGTTGTAATGTATTACAAATCTCTGATCATGGAATAAAGTGATGTGAAGTATGTTGAAATATTTGCTTCATTCTGTCCAGTTGTTGATTGCTTTTTAAACTCTTGTAGCCATCCAGAATTCTCTAGATAGGTAGCTAAAAGAAATTATACTCAGTGTGTTGTTATGAATTCCTTTTCAAGAGCCTCTTTTCTTGTTTCTTTCTCTACTAAATAATAAACAATAACTATAATGGAGTTCATTTATACAGCACGAAAACCCAAAAATTGGCTCTAAGCGCTGTACAAGTGTTCATCCATCAACACAGTTTGTCTTGCTTGGTGTTGTTCTGTAGTCTCTAATGACAAAGCTGGCTGCGTGTCTTTGTGCCATTTCAATTTCATTGATTTGTTCTTTGATTTCAGATCCCATATTGGAGTGGCATACTTCAGAACTGGTCACACAAGATAAGCTGTAGCCAAGGTTTTGAAGGGAAATAACTTAATAACAGTTACTCATTCTTCCATCAGTTCACCCTGAGCCGTCAATCTCTGATTTGTTGAATGAATAATCACAAATATACCACAAACATATTCTCTGATGTTTGACAACAAATGTCTTCAAAGAGAAACTATCAGCTTTAAATAATAATAAAAATAATATAATAGAAGTTCATTTGTATTGCGCTTTCCATGACAAAGAATCTCAAAGGCATAAGATAAGTTAAAGAAAAATATAAAATGCAAAGTAGACTGTCCCCTCAATTTTAAGTACAATCACAGGATAAATATGTTATGAGTAATCTCATTTAATATTAAAAGATGGAAGCCAATGAGGCTTCTCCTCCTGAACAGTATGCCATTCATCTCTGAAATTTTAATCTTAAAATGGTTACTCAGTCTTGATATAAAGTACACCCTGCAAATTTTCAATGTCAGATCAAATGGATACAAATGAACATTATCGATATTTTTCATATCCATTGATAGATAGAGTGATCTATTAAAAAGAAATGAAACAATACAAACTTTCTGTTCACATTTAAACATTTTTCACTCTTAGCAGCTTCCTCTGTTTACATAACTTTCGGGTGTGTCTAATTTATTTCCTTGAGGAAAGTTTGGTACTGTCAACCCAAGTCGAGAACCAAACTGCAGTTATATCAGGACCCATCCCACTTCTTATTCATAGAAAGATGGGGCTTGATTTTGACCAGATTATCAGACGATGAACAGGTGTCTTACCTTTTGTACATAAAGCCTTTGGATGTAGCTGTTCAAAGTTGTGTGACTTTTACAATGAAAGCGTGTTTGTGGGAGAAGTATAGAAAATAGGTGTAATCCAAGTAATCTAGTATAAGAGGACAAGCCTCTTGTTTATTTATAAGATTCTCCTGCATCGTAATCTTTGGCAAGACTGTGCACCTATACTGCTCGTTCGCAACGGTTACCTAATGAATAGACATGATAAACATTCAACAGTTGTCTCCATTTGTTCATTCTTTGTACTTTTTTCTTCTACGAGGCTTTCAGGAAGAAGCAGACAAATGGAAACCTTTGCTTACTTATTTAATTTTTTCAGTGGCATAAAGGCATTCTTCTCAAGTCTCAATTCAAGTTTGGATCCCACTTTACCTCTCTGAGGACTGGGTCCATAGGTGGTGATCTGAATTTTATTATCAACATCTATCATTGCTATCATGATTATCATTATTATTGTACCAGTGTCCACCTTAATGCCTAGAGCTTAGATAAGCAGAGAAAATGAAAATGAGACTAAATGGTAGTTCTGGTAAAACCATATGAGGTTCTGAGTTTGAAACCGGACGGGACCGTTGCACTGTTTAGTCCTTGGGAAAAGCTATTTTCATACATTCCCTCACCCCTTTTGGGTTATATAGATTATCCAACCATAAGCAGAAGAGGATCTTATTAGTAGCAGTACAACGCTTTGAGCACATTTTGTGGATTTAAAGCACAGAAAAGAAAAGAAAAAAGAAACTACACCAGGAGTACAATGGGTTCAATTGAACAATTTATTTTATCATTCTTGAGAGCCAGTGGTAAAGGGGATGGAGATTCCTTCTATACTTACTCTCTATAAGTGCTTAATATGGAATATTTATTATTAGTCTTAGTTTGACATAGTACTCACTGCCACAGAATGACCTTGGTTCGCCCTAATTTTCAATCTTCCAGTGTCCTCATCCAGCTCCAGGGTAAAACGCTTCTTGTCATTATTTTCTACCACAGCTTTGATCTTTTCAACAGATGCGTCTTTGAATTTGTGATTTTTCAATATTTCATCTACAAAAAGAAAGCCACCTGAAACGAAGAAACACTTATAGTATAACAGTCAGCAAGAGTTTGACGTATGATTCCAGTCACATTTATGTATTGTATTGAGAATTAATGTGATAAGACAAATTAATTAATTAAAAACCCAAATATGTAGAAGGTGATATGTCAGACACCTGCAATCTTTGATAAGCTCTGGTGAGCCTGTGAGAATAACTTAGCCCCCCAAGAAGCCAATTGATGTTGTTGAAGGTTATATCTTGAAAACAATCAGATGTTACCAGGTTGAAATTTATCATGAAAAAGAAAAATAATCAGGTGTTACCACCAAGATAAAATCTATTATGAAAAACAAAAACAATTAGATGTTACCAGCTTGAAATCGATCATGAAAAACTAAATCAAATGTTACCAGGTTGAAATTTATCATGAAAAAATCCAAACGAAATCAGATGTACCAGGTTGAAGTTTAAATCCTTCTTTCTCAGCACCATGTCTGAGGAGGTATGATAATGCCTTGCTCAGTTTTACATTCGGATCAAAAGGTTTGCCCCTCTGAAAGAAAACAGAACTCATTTTGATAAGACTCATACTCATTCCTTAGTTGTTGAAGAAAAGGCAATAATTGCTTAAGTAAAAATTTTACTTGAATTTTGTACCTGCATTTCCAAAAAATTGAAATCTCGATGAGAGCAGTAGACATGAAAGGCCAATGTCCTTATAAGTATATCATTCTGTCAGACTCATTACTGTTGTAACAACAACAACAACAACAACAACAACAATAATAATAATAATAATAATAATAATAATTTTTTTAAAAGAAAAGGAACAGCATATTTGCTCATGAATCGTTTCAAATAAGTGGCGTTTCTTTGAAAAAAAATTTCTTTTCAGTTGCAGAATTCGTAAAATGTCCTAAAAACTTTATGAAAGGTTTTTATCTCCAGGGCCAAGAATTAACCACATTCAAGACCCACTAATAGGATGGCCAATATTCTAATGACTCTAAGTCATGGTCAAAATCTATACTCTTTTGTGTCTAACACATTTTGACCAGCAGCCTATCATCAAACCACTTGATGTACACATTGATGACATGTGGGCCAGTCAGCGAGCTTGCTGTGTATCTAGGCGACTAGCTGCTCTTTCCATTGGTGGGTATGTTTGCCACTCCTTTCTCTATCTGCATGCATGTTAAAGATTATCCTGGTTTCTTTGGATGAACTAGATGATTGGATCTTTCACAAAAGATGCTCATAATACAGAAGCTATTAAACAACAAATAACAAGTGCGAAGAACACCTTTCACTCATTAAAAGCAGTAGAAATTAACAAAAAATTGAAGCTGAACACAAGGTTGTAGAAACATACGTTCTGTCAACTATGTTGTATGGGTGTGAGACTGTGGACTATAGACAAAGAATGCAAAATAAGAATAGAGGATTTCAAAATGTGGTTATACAGAATGATGTTGAGGATCCTGTGGACAGATAAAATGAAGAACAAAGAAGTGTTGAAAAAAATTGGAAAGCAAAGAAATTTAATGCACAGCATCAGGGAAAGACAAATGCAATTTTTTGGCATATATGGAGACAAAAAGAAATTGAGAAATTGGTAGCAGGACGCATGAAAGAAGGGAAGCATAAAAGGCAGACAAAGAATGATATACACAACAAGTTTACGAGCCAAGAGTGTTATACCAAAAAATGTTTCATTTATTTGCGCTGTAGGAGATCCAGGCAATGGAGACAATTGACCAGCAATATGTCTGATGTTGAAGGCTATTGATGGTGATGATGAGTCTATCATGTGTTGAAACCTCACTTCCACTTAACAACCAATTGATAACATCTGTTCTTAAAACCACCACATGGTGTAACTTAATTAAAAGTTCACAAATGCCTGTAATACTTTTCTTTATAAGATTGCCACCAAAGCAATTTCATTCAACTTTGTGAGTTGATGTTTGACAACGTCCCGAGATTTTTTGTTTCGTAAGTAACTTAAAGTGACAGACCATTCCCTTTAACCAGAGACAATTACATTCAAAGATTTCAGCTACAAGGTATCGTTTATTTCTATGCCGTGGTCCTGTTTAAGTGGTGTTTTAAATACTGGTGTGCAGTGTAATGACAATGATAAAAATAATAATAATATAAAAATAATAATGATGACAACAATTTTTTTAATTCATCCTAATTAAAAGTATCAAAAGTCAGAGCTTGGGCCCTGTTTGATTTACCCCTTCTATAAACATTTACAAGTTTATCAAATCATTTTTTGTCGGTCAATGGGGGAAAATTTCCCTAGCATATTTTACATCATCAATAGAGAACAAATAAAGAAAAGAATTGTACTGTCCAAACACATCTTCAACAAAATGCATATTCACAAACAGGAACACAACAAGTTAGTTAGTTATCTTCAGTCATGTTCAGTGACACATAACACTTGAGACTTCCAAAGTTGTCTGTCTTTGGAAGTGCCTGAGGTTGCATTCTGAGGACATGATTAAGCCATCTCCCTCTCCTTTTTTAAGTGGAAGGGATATTTGTTCCATCCCTGCCTTCCTGAGGAGTGATTTTGTTTGGCTAAAAATCTTGAAGATTCTTCTTAAACATTTACTTTGGAAGGCACCAAGTTAATGTCTGATACCTGCTGTGGTTTTCCATGATTCAGCTCCATATAGAAGGACTGACAGAACATTACTTTTAAAGACTCTTACTTTCCTTATAGATATTTGACTTGAAGAATTTGTTTAGTTTTCCAGAGGTTTTCCTAGCTTTTATAAGTCTTTCAGTTATTTCTGTTTGGGCAATTCTGTTCAGGGAGATTTTGGAACACAAAAAATAATACAAAAATTAACACCATAAAGTCAAGCATATAGTCTGTACTGTCTGGGCATTGATAAAAGAAACAGAAAAAAAGCTAGAAATTGTTGAAATGTGGTTAACTAAAAGAATAATGATGATATAAGGAGGAAGAGAATAAAAAACCAGGAAGTGAAGTGTAAATTATAAATTGCTTCTTTCCAAAGTTACACTTTTCTAGTACTCTGGCTACTTTTCTTCAACTTACATGTGCCATGGCAGGTATTGTTGCTGCTGAATCAATAGAGATGTGATTCTTTCAATGGACTCACCACCGGTACTCTGATAGTTGCCGGTAGCAGTGTGAGTTCAAAACAGATCTCACCAGCTTTAGATTTGTAGAGGTTTAGATCTGGATCTCTACACTCTACCTTGTACTGAGATAAAAGAAAATAAAGGTTCATTAAAATTTGAATGGAGGTGAATGATAAAGTTAAAGTGAAAGTAAAATCTTTTGGTCTTTCACTTTTTTCTTCTTCTTCAAACATAATTATAATCTATATATTTGACTGAAAGAGAAAGGATGTGTAATACTGAGTGTGGTTGATTGCCTGCCAACCATTATTTGACAGAGAGTGGCATGTTGTTTCATCATATAGACAATAGTATAAAACAGTGTCTGGGAAAAATGTTAGTGTATGAAAGTCTTATTATATATGTAGCTGTTGATTCTGGATATTGGTAGGGTACAGATTACTAACGCTCTAGTTCAGTGTTTTTCAACTTTCTTTGTTCTTCAACCCAAAAAACTACTCATCAATATGCTTTCCACTCCCCAAAAATTTGTTGTTTTGTCACAAGTCGATTCAAACCTATAACAGAGAAGAATAAAAAGCGTATAGATCTAATCATAATGGTTCTTTAATATTACTTACAAACCTAAAAAAACTGAACTAAGAATGCACCTTATTGTTTTATCTGGTATGCATGTAATTTGCCAATCACGAAGCTAATCTGATGTTAAAAGTGATGAATTGACTGCATGTACCAATGAGATTAACAAATGAATGTCCATTAGCAAGCTGAAAATGAATTCTGATAGCACTGAAATTGAATTATGATTTGTGGTGCAAAGAGCAAATTAAAACCCATGGACATTAAATCCATTAACATTGATGGCGAAAATATAGGTCTTTCTGAGAGAGTAAAAAATCTTGGGAATTCATATTGATGACACTCCTTCAATGGATAAGTGCTATCTCACATACTAGGAAATGTTGCTATGCCAAGCTGAGAAAAATTATGCAAATCAGACCACACTTAAATGAGATGAGCACTTCTAAGCTAGTAATCTCCTTTGTTATATCCAGAATTGATTACTGTTTGTAAGATACAACAAGAGAAAACATTCTTAAGCGGCAGCTAGTTCAGAATCACACTGAGTGCTTGGTAAAGAGAACCTGAGAGATCTGGTCCGTCATCCTAACTTAAAGATCTTCATTGGCTATTAGTCCAACACAGAGTAATAAACAGTACTAGTCTTCCTTTGCGATGAATTCTCAATACTTTAAAAGAACTTTTAACCATTACTATGTTCCTCCAAGAACACTCCGCTCCTCTGACCCAGATCTCCTGGTTGTTTCTTCAAATAATTTGAAAACCTAGAGCAATAAGCTACCAAAGTACAATAAATCAGTGAGACAATCTTTACTTTTAAACAATAGCTGAAAACTCATCTTTTTAAATGTAGTCTTTGACAATATATTCATTTTGTATCATATCATCATGCAATGCATTTTATACGACATACATGTAAAATACTTCTCTTGCAAATCGTCATTATGATTGTCTTTGTAATACTTTTACTTTTAAAAGTAAACCACTTTGAGCCTTTTCATTATTTATTTACTTAATTATTACTGTTTGAAAAAAAAAAAAAGAAGAAAAATATGCAAATCTTGGTGACCCTCTCAACATTACTTAACAATCTCATCTGGGTTTGCTACTCACAGGTTGAAAAACACTGGTCTAGTTGTAGTGGATTGGTATCCATCTCTTTGGATTTGAGTCATCATAGTCTAGTGACCAGTGGTAGAAAGTTTGCTTAGTGACCGCAAGGTCATGGGTTTGAATCCCACCGCAAAGTTGAGTTCTTGGAAGAGGCTCTTTATTCACATTCTCTCACCACATGCACATGTAAAATGAGGACTCGGCCATTATCAGCGTTCTCCCGTCTGAAAAAAAAGTGTAATGTCACCTAACAGGCGGCCTGTCCCTTGTTTTTCATAGGTATATATAATACTTTTTTATGTCCTAATAAAATTTTTTTCAATCTACACCTTTGGTTTAGTTTCCTTCTCAGCTTTCCTGCTCGAGCTAAGATCATGCAAAGTCTCAAGAAATGTAATGTTTAAAGTCGACATAAAGAACTGAGCTTTCACTGATCTTGCTTGTAGGCCTTACTAGATGACTAGAAACTGAAGTGTTTTATGTTTTGGGATCGGAAGGATTTCTGGAGTGAAGCCTATATATTAAAAAAAATCTAAGTCAGACTAGTGTACCACGTCGGAAATCCTTCCTCCTTATCTGCTGTTAGACATCGCGGTATTATTTTACCTGTAGACCTACATCCGTTTCATAGCACACATTTCCAACATGAATAGTTAGTTACTTTGTGGTTTAACGTCACTTTTCAACAGCATAGGTTATATCAGCAACGGTGCTATTTTGACATGTTTATGTGCTGCCACACATGAGCCATAAGGTATAGCACAACACGAATGTCTCCCCAGTCACAGTATACTGACACCGGCCGGACCAATCTTAGTATTGTTCTCATAATGCTGAGCACCAAGCGAGATAGTTACTAAAATACCAATTTTAAAGTCTTAGGTATGACTTGGCCGGGGATAGAACTCGTGATCTCCCGCTTCCGAGGCGGACGCTCTACCCACTCGGCCATCTGATTGGTAAGTAAGTAAATGAGTTAGTAGTAAGTAAGTCAAGCGAGTGAGGGAGTGAGTAGTTGAGCACATGCATATAAATCTGTAAGTAAATAAGTTAATAGTAAGTCAAATGAGTGAGTGAGTGAGTAGGTAAGCTCATGCATGTGAGTAAATGATTAACATAGTAGTAAATAAATCGAGTGAGTGAGTAAGTAGGTGAGCAGATAAGTATAAATAAGTATGTAAATACGTTAGCAGTAAGTAAGTCAAGTGATTGAGTTAATGAATAGGTAAGCACATGCATATAAATAAGTAAGTAAATGCGTGAGTATAAGTAAGTCAAGTAAGTGAGTGAATGAGTAGGCAGGCCCATTCATATAAGTAAGTAAGTAATACGCCAATATTAAGTGAGTACAGTGAGTGAGGGAGTGAGTAAGTCAGCGCATGCATATTAGTAAGTCAATGAGTCAGTAATAAATGAGTCAAAAGAGTGAGGGTGTGAGTAGGTAAGCACATGCATATAAGCAAGTAGTAAAGAAGTATTTATTTTGTAAGTAAAGTGAGTTTGTGAGTTTGTGAGTGAATAAGTCAGTGAGTAGGTAAGCCCATGCATATGGAAGTTTAAAAAAACAAATGGGTAAAAAAAAATAGTTCAATTTGAAATAAGTACGTAAGTACCTAAATTAGTCGGAAATAGGTTAAGGAGTGAGTAACACATGAATATAAGTATGTATGTAAATAAGTATTTAGTAAGTCAGTCAAGTGAGTGGGGGAGTTGGTAGGTAAGCACGTGGATGTAAGTAATTAAATAAATAAATTAGAAATAAGTAAGTTCCGTTAGTGAGTTAGTAAGGAGGTAAGCACATGCATATAGTAGCTAACTAAATACTTTCAGTGAATGAGTGAGTGCGTGAGTGCGTAAATAAGCACATCCATATAAGATAACAAAGAAATAACTAAGTAGTAAGTAAAGTGAGTGAGTAGGTGAGTATATGCATATGTAGATAAGTAATTTGATAAGTATTTAATTCGTCAGGCAAGTGAATGGGTGAGTGAGTAGGTAAGCACATGCATATAAGTAAGTAAATAAATACGTATTTAGTTTGTAATTAAAGTGAGTTAGTGAGTGAGTGAGTGAGTGAGTAGGTAAGGACAGGCATTAAAGTTAGTAACTAAATTCGTGAGAGGGCGAGTGAGTGAGTGAGTAGGT
This sequence comes from Goniobranchus geometricus, assembly GCA_028565895.1. Classification (NCBI taxonomy): domain Eukaryota; kingdom Metazoa; phylum Mollusca; class Gastropoda; order Nudibranchia; family Chromodorididae; genus Goniobranchus; species Goniobranchus geometricus. The sequence goes on from JAOWAY010077772.1 coordinate 16,555, forward strand.
AAGCAAATGCATATAAGTGCGTAAATAAGTTCGTGGTAATTAAGTCAAGTGAGTGATGGAGTGAATAGGTAAGCGCATGCACATAAGTAAGTAAATAAGTTAGTGTTAAGTAAGGGAAGTGAGTGAATCAGTCCGTCAGTGTGTGGGTGAGTGAGTAATTGAGCAAGCACATGCACATAAGGAAGTAATTAAATAAGTATTTACTAAGTGAGTCAAGTAAGCAAGGGATTGAGTGAGTAAGTGAGTAAGTGAGTGAGGGAAGGAGTAAGTGTGTGACTGAGTAGATAAGCACATGCATAAAAGTAAATGAGTAAATAAGTTAGTGGTAGGTAAGCCAAGTAAGTATACGCATAGAAGTAAGAGAGTAAATAGGTTAGTGGTACGTAAGTCTAGTGAATGAGTGAGTGAGTAGGTATTCACTTGCATGTAAGTAAGTGAGTAAATACGTTATTGGTAATTACGTCAAGTAAATGCGTGAGTGAGTGAGTAGGTAAGCACATGCATAGAAATAAGTAAGAAAATAAGTTAGTGGTAAATCAGTAAAGTAAGTGAGTGAGGAAGCAGGTGCATATAAGTAAGTATTTGAATAAGTATTTACCAAGTCACGTGAGAGAGTGAGTAACTGATTATGTGAATGAGTGAACGCTAAAGTAAGTGAGTGAGTAAGTAAGCATATGCATATAGGTAAGTAAATAAATAAGTAAATTGTAAATCAGTGAGGGATCGAGTGAGTAAGTGCGTAAATGCGTTATTAAGTAAGTCGAGTGATTGAGGGAGTGAGTGAGTAAATAAGAAAGTATATATAAGTAGGTAAATAAGTAGATAGTAAATAAGTATGTACATGAGTTAGGCATAACTAAGTAAGTAAGTATGTAGTAAGTAAGTCGGTAGGTAAATTAGTAAGTAACTTACTCACTCATTTACTAATTTACTTACTTACGTACTTACTTAGCTCTGTATATTCTTACTTGGAAACTCACACACTCACTAACTAACTTACTTACTTACTTATTTATAAACTTATGTACCAACTCACTCAGTCGTTTATTTACTGATTACGGATTTACTTGGAGAGACAGAGGGAGAGGGGGAGGGGGAAGAGAGAGACTGAGAGAAGAGACAGAGACACAGACAGACAGACAGACAGACAGACAAACAGAGGGAGAGAGAGGGGGGGGAGAGCGAGAGGGGAGGGGAGAGAGGGAGAAAGAGAGAGAGAGAGGAGACAAAGGGGAGAGAGACACACACACAGATAGATAGATAGATAGATAGAGAGACAGACAGACAGACAGACAGACAGACAGACAGAGAGACAGAGGCAGGGGTGTAGAAATGAAAGAGAAATAAAGAGGCAGAGAGAGAGAGAGAGAGAGAGAGAGAGAGAGAGAGAGAGTGGCAGACAGACAGACAGACAGACAGAAACAGAGACATGGGGAGAGAGACAGAGACATGGAGAGAGAGACAGAGACAGGGACGGGCAGACAGCAGGGAGAAAGACAGATAGACAGACAGACAGACGG
>JAOWAY010077773.1:0-11373 GCA_028565895.1 Goniobranchus geometricus
GTCCGAAGTACATCAGTTTTTGTTTTTTGATTATTTTCAGGAGTTGGCATTCGCTCATATTTAGCTCCTTTAAAATGATTGGTGTCGGTTTCGTGCTCTAAACGCAGTAAAAATCAACTGTAAGGCAACAAACTAATAACTTCCCGCTTTGAAAAGGTTATTCCAGAGTTATCCTTCTTATAAGATTACTAAAAAGTTTCATTGTGATAGCCAAGGAACGAAAAGAGAGAAGGAACTCAAATCGATGATTTATCCTTGAATGGCTCTACCGCGGCAACCAATATCGACGATACATCGTCGATTGGCACGAAATGAGTTAAAGTAAGAGGGAGAAAAAAAGTAGTAGAAAAGATTTTCAGATGAAGAAAAGAAGCTGCTAAAAAGGCAAATAGGCATTTAAAATAAACAATAAACGTACATAATATTAACAATAACTAAAAGACAAAAAATATCACCTCTCTAAACAATATAACTAATCAAGAATGGCCATCAAGCCCCATACAGTGCACATAATGACCATCCTGAATTTTCTATTGCCCTTTGTGTACAAAAATACTCGGTCCATCTAGATAGCAATCATAGTATTTTTAAGTCACGGAATGCTCATGAATGGGCAATAGCCACTGAATATAATTCCTCCCTCCCTCCCCTAGCAAAACTCTCTCCTCTGAGGACATAAAAGAGAGCCTGACAGAATAAGACAGATGAGAAAAGAAGCTCTCAATCAACCCTTAGCAGCCTCTTTCTGCATGCAAGGGTACTACTGGCGGTGGTCCTATTCTTTATCCTCTCAGTTGAGAAAACCCTGATCCACAAGGGGGCAAGGAGATAAAGTAACAAAATTTTAATGTTTGGTTATTTACAAGGATATTTATGAGGTATAGTCGAACCTGCCTAAGAAGACCACCGAAAATCATGAACAAAAATGGTCATCTTGGACAGGTAGTCGTAATGACATGCAAGAAACCCTCACCCCCCACCAGCACCCCCCTTCCCTCCACTGTAGGGGGTAGGGGAAGAATGAATCGCTACTTCTTAGTACATCTACGATTTATTATGTATATCGCAAAAAAAAAAGGGAACGTGCATGTTCAGATGATCACGTTGACAAGACAACAGACTGAGATTTGTCATCACTCTACCATACAATGTAATTATCAATCCATACATCAAAGGCTGTAATGAGCTTCAAAAGCACGAAATGCGTATCATTCTGGCGCCTACCCACATTGCATTACAATCAATGTCATTCACAAGAGAGAGTCACTCTTAGACGTTTGTGCAAGACTGATTGACCAATCCTCTAACCTCTATGATTGACTCTACCCCTTTATACCTATGCCTGCAGTGTCATCGAGAGAGCTTAAGCTAACCAATGGATAAACATATATATCACCTGACCAATCAGTTGTAGAGGGGATAAAAATCAGGACGCTTCAGAAGAGTAGAGCGTGTACGGGAACATAATGATGGGCAGTAGCTTGCCAAGGTCATCATTCTGTTTTGACCGGTTGTCTTGAGGAGGTTTTTAGTGCGATTCATCAACAAAAATAGGTGGTCGCGATTGGGTTGAGGAGGTGGTTGTCTTGTATAGAGATAAAATATAGGAAAAAACCAAGGGGGTTGATAAAGAGTGGTAGTTATAGCAGGTGGTCGTTAGAGCAGGTGGTCGTCTTATACAGATGGTTGTCTTATGCAGGTGGTCGTTAGGGCAGGTTTGGCTGTATCTCAACTTCAAAAGCACAATCTTTTAAGTCTCGTAATCTACATAACTTAAACTTCAATAGGTGGCAACAGATGTTTAAATGTTCTATAACAATAAATAATAATAATAAAAAATTATCTTTCAAGTAATGATATACATGATAAAGGATAATTTTCATATTCTTATAGCAACAACATATTTGGCAAGTTAAATAAAATCTGGTTTATCACAGTTAAGAGAATATGGATTATTGAGTTTTGGTAGATCATAAAGCCATCACTATCACAGATGAATAAAAGTTCATTTCATGAAATCACAATGGATCCAGTGAATCATTCAGCGTATGTGAACAACATTCATTTTTTTTACTGTATGATTTCTTTGTATGTGTATGATTATGTACGATCATGATTCATGACAGCAGGGAGCTTTTGTTAACACAAAAAGTATATTCAGTCTTAAAAGACAAGTTCAAGTTCAGTAGACCAGTAAAAATTGGCAGACCATTCAAAATCCATCCTTTCTTACTTAATGTTTTGTTCAGTATCTTTACTTAATTTTCAGTCAAAGAATAGAACCATTATTTTACCCAAGAAAGACAAATGACAACTATCATCATAAATGACAAAAGACACATCTTAAAAATATTCGACACAGAAATAATTTTTGACACAACTAAGGCATGAAGGTTGATAGTCGCACATTGTTCAAAACAAAGAAATGCTTATTAAAAAGCCCAAACCAACATAACGAACAACAAAAACTCGTATAAATTTATAGAATAACCATACAATTTAAAAAATAAAATGGGAGTTGTAATAACTAAATGATCAAAAAAGACTAAAGGAGCAAGATAAGAACTCAACCCTTTGATCCCATTGGTTAATACTCCAGAGTTGATATTGTGCTTGGCTTCTCTTGACTACTTGCTTCAGTTGGAGAATTTGGCTGAGGGTTGGTATCTTGTACTTTTTCTCTTCCACCACCAACACTGCTCTCATAAGTCTTATCGTCTTGAAGAGAAAGTCCCAGACTCAGCCCCTCTTTGCTTTCATAATTTGACTGTTGTGGAGCAGTTGAACCTTTCAGCTCTTGATCACTTCCTCGTTTTGACAGATCTGTAGAATTTCTTTTCATTTGATGATCCTCTCCTTTATGCTCACCATCCTTTGTGGGGGTTTCTTCCTCATCATCAGAATAGTCATCATCAGAATTTAAGGCATTATCTTAAAGTAGAGACAGAAGTAAGAATATTAATGATATCACTGAAAAATTTGCATTTGTATAAAATGAGGATGTACATTGCTTATATATGTATATAGATTCTATATCTTCCTCACATTATTGGCAAGACTTCTTCTTCTTTATAATTATGTACTGACAGACTTGTATTAAGTATTACTGTCAGTCTGTATATTTGGTTGAAATGACTTTCCTCTAGCTCATTATTCCTTCTTTGAGAATAGTTGATTGTAGAGCATTTTTGTCCAAACTACTGCCGCATTCAATAGAGTGGCAATTTGTTCTATAGCCTTAAAGTGTCAGGGAGAAAATGAATGTATCCTGTAAGTCACTCTGTCAATTCTTGTAGTTGATAGGGTGTAAGTTTGACTGTCTGACTGTTCAGCTGCATACATGGATTAATATAATATTGGTCCAATAGAATTACCCTGAATCTGATTCTACCTTTCGAAAAATGTTGTGACTTTTGAGTCTAGCTCTCTGTTCCCCTAATGTTACCCATTCCAGTTTGTAAGGGTTTGATGATGTCTTGCCCATTATGAATATGTAATCAGTAATTATTGATTTCATGGCATACTTTTGAACGTTGTTAGTTCTCACGGGTTTATCACCACCATAGATTGTCATTTATCTCTTAGTTTGTTTATATTTCAAAAAGTTTATTTCTTTTGCCCCATTCTCCTGATTAATTACTGCAAAACACTGCATTCTTTTAGTAACATTCATTTACTGTACGGCAGAAAATTGCACTTATTTTTTGTTACATTTCTTCTTTCACTTTTGTTTATTGAACTGTAAAAGCTGCTATTGATACTCACATGTCATTTTTCCTTTTTTCTTTTTTAAAAGTAAACTTTAAAAAATGACAACCTTTGTTTTATAAAGAGGATCATTAGTGTGATATATTTGAAAATGTTTAAAGCAAAATGTAGCTATTTCAAAAGGACATGATTTTATGTATTTGCCTTATTTCCATGTTTGTATACTTTGACTCTACTCTACCTTACGATTATCAAAGAAGTCTGCAAAATACATACAACTGACCTTTTTTCACAAGCATGAACTGTCCTCTGCCTCCTAGTCGGGACAATGGCCTATCCCCACCCTCTCTGTAGAAGGATGACAAGAAAAAAAAGAATAGACAACTCAATCTTGAAATTCATGATAAATATTGGTGGAGAGAGCAGGGTAATCCCTTTAAATAGTGAGAAAAAACATTTTTCGTAGACTGATTTCTGTTATTATGTACCGAATAACATCAAGAACTCTCTGATTCATAAACTTAAACCAGCAACCATTTTTATGAAACTGATAAGAAAGAGACTGAGTACACTTTATTCATTTTTCTTTTTTAGCACTAATCCAATAGTCTCATGGAAAGAAAAAAACAAAAACAAAAAAACAAACAACAATGAGAAAAATACCAGATAACAGTTGATAATAAAGAGAAAGATTCAGTGAACCTAGTTGGTTATTTAGTTCATGACTGAATATTTTTGACCAGGAAAACTGCCATATGATAAAAAGTCACAATTCTTGCCTAATAGCAACAAAAAAAAAAAAAGGAGGGGAGATAAAATCTCTCCTCAATGAGTGTCTGCAAACATTCAAAAGATCATACAAATGTGGTCAAATAGCAATGAAAGAGAAAGGGAGAAAAGACCAGATCAATGGTCTAGTGATAGAGCATTCACCTCGGAACCAAGAGATTGCGGGTTCAATTCCCGGCCGAGTCATACCTAAGACTTTTAAAAGTGGCAATTTAGTTTTGCTTGGTGCTCAGCATTATGAGATCATTTCTAAGAATGGTTGGCCTGGTGTCAGTATACTGTGACTGGGTGAGATATCCGAGTTGTGATATACCTTATGGCTCATGTGTGGCAGCACATAAACATGTCAAAATAGCACTGCTGCTAATATAACCTATGATGTTGAAAAGTGACATTAAAGCCACAAAATAATAAATAAAAGGGAGAAAGTTTGAAAGATATGACACTTAAAGTAGTCCATGATTTCTCTTCCCCTCTGCCTTTGTCTGGAGAACTGTTGTCAACAGATTTATTCTCATATGCGTATATAAGATTTATAAGATTGTTAAATTTTTAAGTCATAATCTCATCTTTCAAGATGTTGGTGTTCATGCATGGCATTTTTCTCTCTCCATACTAAACTGGGACCTATGTTACTGGGACCCTGAGAAATTCCAGAGAATGGAATTTTGTCAACACTATTTATATCGCCTATTTGGGACAAGGTTCCATACAAATTGGGATGCTTTTGTGAAGTGTTGCCTTATTTTCAAAGAGATTTCAAGTGTAATTCTTACATTTGATTTATGCCGCAAAGCCTTGCAGTACACATGAATAAGACAGTCTGTTATTATGAGATAGGAAAATGAGCAAAGAAAATTCTCCATACACTGACAAATCAAGAATGTACTATGTATCCACGATACTTGAAAATTCATAATTATTTGTTCTTATTTGACAATATTGACATTTACTTCCGAATAGGTCTTTGTTGTCCTTTGGGCATGACTGGTTTTCTTTGATTAGGTAAAGACCAAATATACTTCTTGTTGAATCCACTCTACAAATGCTGATGATACTGTTAACTAGGAGGGTTGTGACATCTAATTAACTAAAGTTTGCAATGTTTCCACCACAAATTCTCCTCCCATATAATCAATGTCAGAATCTCTCATGATAGGTTGAAAACCTGAAAAGTTTTGTAGGGTGGGGAAGAGATACAAACAAATTGTATCTACATAATTAAAAAGCAAAATAAAATTTTCTTACTTGTGAATATGCTGGATGAGCTGCGGTCCATTTTCAATATCATCAGAATCTTCTGCTTTACCTATAAAAAGCATATGGAGAGAAGCTGTTTAGCAGCTTATAAAACTTGTACAAATATTTGACAGCCTATTGGAAACCTTGAACTTCAGTGTGTGAGTCTCTAAACTTTTCACATTAAGATTTTTAAGACTTTCTAAGTCATATGACTGAAAAAAATGTCATTGAGCAAAACCTTTATCGGAAATTAAGAATGCTAAAGGTACCTACAGCGACTTGTGTCATTTAGTTAAGTGAATATGATTTTTAAACTTGTTACTTGTCAAAATGTTTGACCTTAAAATGCTTTTAATATAGGAAAATATTGGGTTATACAGTCAACGCCACTTAGTGTCATGAGGGATAGTGTCATGTTCCGTTTAGAGGATCGTTAAATGGCTATGACAGAATTTTTTCCTAAATAAAAGTGACTAAATAGCATTACAGGGTTTTGCTAGGAGTCATAGTCCATTTGAAAGATGAGAAGAATTTTCTTCCAAGTAAAGAGCTCTATCAAGATCCAGTACAATTGTGATGTTACAATTGACTAACAATGGGTATGGGCCATGCGGTCTGGGCTTCAGTGTCGTATTGGGTGTACGTTTTTAAACAATGGGGCACGGGACTCAAATTGGACAGTTCCATATAAGAGGGGACAACTAATTCACATATCTTGCAAACCAAAGAATGAATCTAACCACAATCTCTGAGTCTCATCTCATCTTATGCAAATGGCAATTTGGAAAGGTGAAGCTGGCTGGTAATGTAAGAATGTTCTCATGAACCTACTCTTTTGTGAGCTAAATACATTTCACACCAGGGAGATGGGTGGGAGCAGGATGACAGAGACAGAAAAAGAAGAAAGAGGCTTTTGCACAGTAATTTATAACAAAATAAACCTGCTAGTGTTAGTCCTGCCAACCTACTTAAAGAATCCTCGATAACTACATTTCTTTATGCTTCTTCAAAAAAACAACAACAAACAAACAAAAAAACTGAACAAAATGATGAAATAATTCTAGTCACCTTCCGTCAGTTTATCCTTTGATCAAAAGAAGTAAAGTTGAGCAGTGCATTACAGCATAAATTTGATTAACACAAAAAAACATATCTATCAACGTGATTCCTCTTGCCAAATGGCTGGTGTCACATGACAGTTAATGTCATGATAATGCTGGGAAGGATGCCATGACACTAAGTGACAGCAAGAGTTATAACACTAGATTGAGTAATCATCTGATTTCAATTTGCATATGTCTGTATCGTTATAATCTTGTAACTTCTAATGAGACATTTATATAATGTAGATAATGTTTGTGTGTGTGTGTGTGTGTGTGTGTGTGTGTGTGTGTGCATATGTATTTATCTATTCATACTATATATTAAATTATAAACTGTAATAATATAGCCTATAAACATAGCAATGCTTTATCATTTGTTTCAAATAATTATCATCTAAAGTAGAATGGGCATCTTTTCCTTACCATTTTTGTCAGAATGATCACTAGATCTGTTCTTATCACTTTCATCCTTTCCCTTGGCTGGTGGTAAATTGATGACTGGACTCTCTTCTTCAATTGTTGGTTTCTCCACATTGTTTTCCTTTTGCCTTTTGTATTCCTCTTTAGAGCTGTCAGAGCCATCTTTTTGTGTGTGCTGGGTTCTGGATCTTTCCTCATCTTCAACACGTTCATTGTAGGTGGGATGATAGCTTACAGCTTGATCATTAGTATCATCGTAACGCTCGTTATCTCGAGCTGACAACTTTGATCTGCCATCATCTTCATCTTCTTCCTTTCTTTTATCATTGCCATCTTTGTTTTCTTTACCATAATCATCATCCTTTTGTTTGCTGTCTTTCACCACATTTTTTTCGCCATTTATTTTTGTACCCTTTTTTTCCTGGCTTGCTCTGTCAGTGTCCTTCTCCTCTGATGAATTACCAGCTCGTTCATCTTCCTTTATCATTTCTTCTTCGCTTTCGATCGAAGACAGCGATGATGCAGAATCTCTCCTTGGCATCAGGGGAAGAGGAGATTCTACCCTGGCTGGTTTTCCTACCAAACTGTCAGATTTTTTGCCAGGCTTGGATGCATCTTTCCCTCTATTATGACTTGGACTACTCGGGCTCCTCCTGCAGCAGAGAAAAGAGATTTTACCTTAGAATCTATACTATTGACATCAGAATAGCCACAAAGAAGAATGCCATAGTCTTATGATATGACATTTGCTCACACAGCCAACAGGCTCCTGTTAAATGATTGTGCATCTTGATGGTTTGAGGAAATTTACTAAGGTTTGGGTGCTTATTCCTATCAGTGTTCTATGATAAATAGTGGTTAAATGGTAAAATGGGCAAGATGCGAGAGTAGAAGAACTCAATGTTATTGGGAATTGTATGATATTGTTTTTAAAAGTTCATGATGAAAGTAGATTTGGAAATTTTCCCTTATTCAAAATGATTTTTCAGAGAATTGTGATTGAGGATGAAAAAACACTACCTGACTACTATTTCACCAGTGGTATTACAATCATACTTTGCATGCCGTGAGATATTGGTTCAAATATAGTGAATCTAGTAAAAGTAGTTATAATTGTCATTTATACAAGGCTTGATCCAATAATATGAGGTTCTTAGCTCCTTAAGTAAGCAAAGAATTTGAGAGTAAATGTACCTTTCTTTAGGTTTCTACAAATCATATTACAAGTCACGAAATGATTTATCATGAGATGCTATTCTAACATTAAAAGTATGCTAACTACTTTGACAACTCAAATGCCAGAAGTCCACATCCTTACAACGAATGGATAAGAGAAAGTCAGGGTGTGGAATCAATCTAACACAAAAAAATCGCGTTTAATATAATATGATTGACTTACTTAGCACCAGTTTGAGTTGTATGTGGCCTTGAATCATCCCCTTCATCTCTCTTCTTTTTCCCTGGAGCTGATACAGATCTGCTCTGCCTCATGGGATCACATGGACCAAATTGAGTTTTTCGAGGAGTGTTTAGGTATCTGTAGTACTTTTCCCAATCTGAGCGTTTGGCTCTCCCTAAAATAACAGACACAAAGTCTACATGAAACAAAAACCCAGAGACCTCACTTTTGCAAAAAAAGTTTAAGAACTTTATTAAAAAGAAGTCTGTTCACATTTTGACCTCAAGAATTTATGAATCAATAAAAGTTGAGAAATTGTATATCAGTACTTCAACCCACCCATCACAGTCAGACTTCTTTTTCTAAGGTAGGGGCGGGCTGATAAATAAGTTCTGTTGGTTATAACTGTTTCATTTCAATAGCAGATACATAAATCATACATCAAAATAAAGCTTAAACTATCAGTTACAAATGCCACACTTAATTCTTCCACTTAGTCCCCATCATGACCTTCACAGATCCCAAACGTAGGACTGGTTGGCGCACACCATCATCGAAGAATTCTGGTGACTTTTCCCGACACCATAAGCAAACATCTGCCTATACTTCTGTATCACTATAGTAATGACTTTCTTTCAAATACTTCTTGAGCTGGGGGAATAAGAAATGTCTGGCTGGGTATTGTAAAGTTATAACTTTCAACTGCATTTAGGCATGTTGAGTTTGGTGACTACTCAATTGTCTTGGGACCCAACATGCAGGGACTTTCCAGTAGTTCAGAATGATGTGACATCATGATATGTTGTATGGGTGGTTCTTTCAAAAGTCCAACTTCATTAGCAATTTCTTTTTGTTTGACCTTTTGATTTGATCTAATCATCATAAAGTCAACTGCTTCTGGGTGATTTGGGATGCAGAAAGTGGCTTACAGTACATAGACCTTGCGGTCAGGTAAATTTGACTTTGTGGGTCCTTTTGTACCAATTTTACAGCCACTGCACTATCAGAAATTTACATTTTGCTATAAACATACTTCATCCTTTTATGGATATTGGCAGCAGAGCCTCCTTCAGCTGTGAAAAATTCATTAACACAGTGCTGTTTGACAAGAAACTAATTGGAAGTTAGCATTTTCTCATGTACTGAGGCTACTTACTGAATTGTGAACATAAATGATGTCCCACAAATCTGTTGTTGTATCTGAGTAAGACAATTGGTGTCAGTGTTTATGTGTGGAAATGTTTAAAGTTATGGGCAAATGGAATTTATGCATCAGCCTGGCCTAGCACATGTTTACAATTCAATGTTGTATTTATTCCTTTATTTGTAATCGTTTGAATTTTATAGGAATGTTAATTCATCTGGAATTCAGAAAAGCATTTATCTGAATTCTAGTGGGAAAGATATAACAAAGTGTGTGTTGTCTTCAAAGATCAAAATCCGCCTTCTTATCCTGGTAATGACTTTTCCATTTCAAAATAAGAATTTATCTCTCAATTTTGTGTACTATGAGGTCTTATTTCATACGAACATCTGCACATTGACTCAAACTTTTTAGAATCTGATGGCTTTACCTTTACGTATTTCACTCCACATCAATTCATTGTACTGAACTTGCTTCTGGACTCGCATGTTGTCCACACTGTAAATCTTGGCAATGTGATTCAGGTAGCGTCTCTCTCCTTTGGAAAGATTCGGATCTTTCAGTATAGGTGTCAATGCTCTGTTTTCCTTGACTGAGGATGTGCGACTTCTTGGTCGACGTTGTGTGTTATACCATCGTACAATATCGCATTCCATATGTCCTTGACATTGAATGTGATGATTAGGATTGACACCAGAGCCATCTATTCAAAGATTTATACAAAGGACACACACAAAAATCAGTAACAGTTTGTAAAAATAGAGGAAGAATGAAGAGACATGACTATGAATTAATATACTCAGCAACACAGTGTCATTAAATCAAAAGCTAAAAGAAATAAAAAGTGTTACAAGTAATCTTTCATGACAATGTACTGTAAATATCATGATTCTTTAACTGTCATAGGACATTGATAATAATTTTTTTTTCACTTCAAGTCTACAAAAGGAAGATGTGAATGAACTTCAAAACAAACATGTAACAAATTTGAACAACTCTAAAACCTTAAAAGGACTACATTAGATGGCATACACAAACCATCAGTGGAAGGAGCAATAGAAACATTTGAATGGCAGCCAAGGTGGAAGAGCCTGATGACCCTTTGTTAGAAGAGCTCTAAGGCACTCCTCTCATTTATTGATATAAATAATGTTGTTACAAGACATTCATACAGCAGAACTCTGAAATAGTGAGTTTGACAGGCCTAACCCTAATCATCGCTATTTCCAAGGTTTCTCTTTTCCCAAGCAGCCTATATAATCATAAAATGCTGCTCAGTAAAAAACTGTAGACATTTTCCTTTAGCTGCCATAAATACGTAAAATTCATCTCAGAACAATTCCTATGCCATGTATCAGGTTAGGACTGGCTAGGCTATGGTACACTAGATCTAGATTCGGCATCATCGATACACTGTGTAGCCCTACATGTACATGTATCCATCTTTCCCCGTGTGTGAGTTGAGGCTAAACTACTAAACAACACTATCACTTCAATGATCCCCCCCCCCCTTTCCTCTCACAGCCACCCCTCCCACTTCCACTCCCCTTGCTCACTGCACTAAGCGA
>JAOWAY010077884.1:0-11371 GCA_028565895.1 Goniobranchus geometricus
CAATACTTGAATTAAAAATGCTTGCGGGGGAAAACGAACTTTTCGCTGTTCTGTCCTTCAGCAGTTAGAAAAATTAAAATTTAAAATTTACAAATATTTAAAATCTAAGGATAAAAATTATTCTCAAATCCCCGTGTGAAATTATGATGACACCTATTTAAGATTGTACATTTTTAGACATAATTGTCCATTTTTTGTTGTTGTAAGCAATCTTCCACCTAGTATTTTCATGGGGTTGCTGCTCTGCTGAAACATGAATTTCACTTATTCAGCCATTTGATTTTTTCTTTGTATGGGTATTTGTCAAAATTAGCCAACAACACGAAGCAAATGTGGCATTGTACACTCCATTACAAGGAATGAAGATTTGGCCCGAACTTACTTGTGACCTGCGTAACTGATACTAACTCTTCACCCACATTTAACTTCTTACCCGGTACCTGCACTGATTGGCCAACCCAATATGACAGAGTTAGAATGTTGGGCAGTTCCCTTTTACTTTATTGCCTACATTTTCTTCATTCAATTGGTTGAATAACCTTAAATAACTTTTTAGCATTTTTGTATAACAATCCTAGACGTTTTCACTCATGGGTTGGTTTTTTTTTTTTCTTACTCCTCAGTGCCCGCCAAAGAAAGGAGAAAGCCACTACTACACCTGAAATCAACGCAAAGTCCAAACCACTCACACGACTAGACAAAGAACAACGAGATGAACGGCCAGAGCGAAATAGACTGTCCCAACAGAAGCGCCGAGCTAGTATGTCTTCTCAAAAGAAAAGGAGGGAAAGAGAAAGAAATCTTGCTTATTACTACAGCAAGAAGTTACCCTCTCCGCCATCTCGTCATAGTCATAGCACTACAGCTGAGGCAGATCTAAACACTGCGTTCATCTCCACAACGGCAAGAACGGCCCAAAGTTTTTCCTATCACTTCGAAGCCTCATCAAAAGCTACTCAAAGAAAAACCCAACCGAACTTGAAAAAGTAGGAGTTCATTACCTCTCACCGTCGAAACCAAGTCATAAAATTAAAAGAAAAGCTACAGATAATATTTCAGTTGATCGCTCAATTTTAAAGGAAATCTATAAAAAGAGATCAAAATCTGCCTTGCAAATGCGGTCACACATCATCACCGCTGGCAAAGTACTCAAGAAGTATGATAACACATTTCTTCGTCGACACGGCTTGAAAAAAAAAGAGAGCTGAGACACCGTACTCGCGAATGGCTTCACAAAAAGACAAGCTGGTACATGAATTTTTCAACAGGAAAGCCATTCAGCTGCCAGGCAAGCGTTTTGTTAGCAAAAAGACCGGCTCTTCAAAAAGAATTTTGGACACAAGTGTCACAAATTTGTTTCGTGAATTCGTCGAGGAGCATGGATCATTACTCGCAAAGCAACTTTTTTTTAGGAAGAAACCTAAAGACGTTTTAAGTTTCACAAAGACTCCTTTACGGCAGTGCCTCTGCGAAGTTTGCATTAACCCCTTGTTGAAGTTAAGATCTCTTAAACAATTTATAGATGTTGTGGACAATGCTAGGGATCTTATTAAACTTATTGTTTGTAGTTTGGACAAGATGGAATGCATAAAGGGTCAATGTTCAAATTGTGGTGGGCAAGCATTGCTACACTCTTTTATTGATGATTTAGTTGAGAGGTCAAACGATCAAAATGTTGACTGGTGGAGGTGGGAAAGATGTAACAAGAAAGGGATTACAAGAGCAGACTTAGTTGAAAAAAGTGGCACTGTGCAAGAGTTAGATCTAAGTGAAGAACTAAGATTTGATTGTAAAAACTTACCATTGCATTACTTTACCCAGGAATGGCAAAGCAAGCAATTTAGTCAGCTGATTAAAAACATTCCCCGTGGACATGCCGTGTTGATCCTAGATCTTTGTCGCCTCCAGGATCAGCCTCAGTCGGCATACTTTGGGTATTCCCAGGTAACGGTCCACCCCTGTATACTTTACACTGTCTGCAAGTGTGGGCAGCGGAATACTAACAATATTGTCTTTTTTCAGATGTACTGCAACATAGTGCCAACATGGTGAAGTTTATACTTCTTGAAGTGTTTAAATTCATTGAGGTGATGGGAGGAATATCAAAAGTTATTATTTTTAGTGATGGCTGTTCCTCCCAATACAAGTCAACAAAACTCTTCTACAAATGGATAATACCCCACATCGCACCAGAGGTCATGCTCTCAAACTTGCAAAGCAAAATTGTCGCCTGGACATAAGAAAACACTTTTTCTCACTGAGAGTTGTAAACGACTGGAATAATTTGCCGTCAGATGTGGTGGATTCCTCAACATTGAACTGCTTCAAATCAAGACTGGACAATTTCTATGCAGATGAAATATATTTGTGCGCCGGATAAGTCCAAGTTAGAATAGGACCCAGCTCAAACCGCCAAAACGCCTTTATTATCTAGGTGAGGAAAAAGGCTTTACAGCCTATGAAATCCTTTAATACAATACAATACGATACAATACAAAAGTCCAAATTGCCTTTCCACCATCTTGCAACATTTCAGGTTTCCTTTGATATTGAACGTTGTTTCTTTGGTGCCCGTCATGGGAAAAATCCTTGTGACGCGCTTGGTGGTCTCGTGAAGCAGACAGCTTCACGTGCCGTGCAAGCACGTCAAGTTGTCATTAAAGATGCATCTGACTTGACGCAGTTTTCAAAGAGGGCCCTATTCATTAGGCACACTGGTAATGCTTGTACCCATGTTCAAAGATCATTCCATCTCATTAAGGAAAGTGACATAGAAACCACTTGTTCTTCAAATTTTTGAAACCATATCGTACTCGTACTTTTCATAGCATGAAACCAATATCAGGATCTCTCTTTGCAAGGAATCTTTCATGTTTCTGTCCCCCTTGCATGTCTGCAGATTTTTCTTCCTGCGTTAACAAACAGTTTGCTGACGATTGGAGATTAGTTTCTTCATCCAGTTCAGTTTCATCTTCCACACCCTTGGCTCAAAAGAATGGTTCATTTACTGAGACATTACCAGAGAATACGATGAACAGGAGTGAATTTTTTCAGTTTGTAATGAGCCAGTTTGTTGGATTCAAAAGTTTTTCGGAATTACAAGATGTAGTTAGTTTGGTTACAAATTCCTTGAGACATTATCCTCTACCTTCTTCAGTGCCATTGTGTATTTGTGACTGTTCAGAACAGGTAATTGATTCTGTGGCTTTGTCTCTTGTGCCAACCTTTGTTGAACATTTGTTTCCAGCTCTGATTGTTGGTGATGGAAATTGTATGCCAAGGGCTTTGAGCTATCTTATGTTTGGTTCTCAAGAACATCATGAGGAGATCAGATGCAGGATAACAATTGAGCTCGTCTCAAATTCAAATTCAGCCGAGTATCTTTCACTTCCATTGAAGGATTTTGCTTTCATATCTACATTGTCTGATGAACATTCTTCTGATATTGTCCAGACTTTTCAAAGGGAAGTTTTGAATACTTCTCAATTGTCTGCTTACTTAGGAATGTGGCACTTAATGGCAGCTGCCAATGCTCTGTCAGTTTCAATCCGATCTGTATACCCCCCTAAAGGCCAAATGTGTAACATCTCCTTCTTTCACAGAATGTTGGAGCCTAGAAATAAGCTGATAGGTCACATCTTTACTGTTCTGTGGTCAAGTTGCCGGGAAGATATGCCCGAGTCATACTGGGTGGCCAATCATATTGTACCTTTGCTGGCATTGTCTGTGCCACCCGAAACTGTTGGGGTTGAAACCTAGTTCCTACTGAGTTTTTTTAAATAAGTTTTGCAAGGCAGGATTTTCCCATGATCAGTGACATGAATAGATTTGTGTTGTACTGTAGTTTGTAACACATAAAAAGGAGCTTTGGAATTTTAACATGTAACAAATTTTTAATACTGTATCACTCAATTTGATCTTCTTTTTTATACCATTTCGTAAAATTGAATCAACAATATAGGCGTAATGCCCCTACAAATTTTAGTTACATGTACTTTAGTATTATTTATTCCAGTTTGAAGTTATACACATGTAACAATGTGCTTGATATAATGTTTCTTTCATACTTTTTATTATTCCTTTGTATCATTTGTAATAATGTTATATTCATTGCTTTGAATCGGGTTAAGATCGACAGTTTGGGGTTTATCGGCCATATTAATAACTTATTTTAAATGTATAATGACATATTGTGTCTCTTTTAATGATATGATGATATTATAGTTATAATACAATGTACTTGAATGATATTAAGTAGAACAGCTCTCATGCATGACATTTTTTTCCCCATTCTGAACTACCCGTAAATTTTCGCCTTGAATTTGGATGTTTATTTCATTTCATGCTTTTTTATAATCAATCAATGAATTATTCTTTATTACCATTTTGTTCAATTTGAATAAAATAGGATCATTGAATTGAATAATGGTCTTTGATTAATTAAGCACCTTTCTTTTGTCATCATCATTATTGTTGTTTTTCGTGTCACTGTCCGTACAAGTCATTTTGTCCTAATTCTACCTTCAATGTGGAAATCAGACTGTAAAACTTTTTAAACAGATTGTTATACAGTGGTTCTTGGTTATGTAGTACAGAATTACAGAAAAATCCATTTTTGACTGTTGTAGGATTATTCCGAGAAGGTGCCCAATACTCGTACGGGACGATGACACAAATTGCCCCTTGTGGAGGAGCATTTTTTTTTCCCTTAATGGTCACCAGGTTAAGTTTCAAAAACATCAAAGATCATTCTTTTGACACAAGAGAAGTTAACTAAGAAAATATGCTGCCTTTACCCCTTAAATGCTAACTTTTTGTGTCATCAGTCCCATACAAGTAAAGGAAAGCCAGGTTACATAGTCCCAATTTTCTAGTCTCAAGGTCAATTAACCATCTTCTAAGTGTAATTTTATCATACTGTGGATATAACAAAAGGTCCTCATTGAAAAAAAACATTACTTCCAGACTATCTGATATTTTCTTGCTGTGTGACAAAAAAATGCCCACCTTCTGAGAATGGGTCATATGATATTCCTCGAAGCACATTGAGAGGCAAACTGACAAACAGATCGAAGTTGATAAAAACAGCATTGACGGAGGAGGAAGAGAGCAAAGTATGATCTATTGACAATGGTGCAATAACAAGAAAGATAAGATTTTGCATTATGTAAAGTCTGTTTGACTCATAGAACACATCAGAACAGGTTATATTAGCCTTAAGCGCAGAATAAACGCGATAGTTTGAGCTCAGTTGTGTTCTATTTTTAGACAAGCCCAGGCTTGCATCGGGAATTTCCACACGCAGTTTCAGCTGTGATGAACATCGAGTCTATTGTATCTGTATAGTGAAGTAAAGTTGTGAGATAAATGTAAGTTTGAACGGATGGGAGTCAGTCTAGTAGTGTAGATCTAAAACTTATCACAATATAGTGAACTTATAGTTAAAATTACTGTTAAGTAAAAAAATAATAGTAATAGAGAAATTATGTATTGATGATCATAATAATAATAATATGAATAGAGAGAGAGAGAGAGGTGGGGGGGGGGAAGAGAGAGAGTGTGAAGTTGGTAAAGTAGTCAGTTGTTGCCATAAGAGTTGTGCTGGGGACATTCTAAACTATTCACAATTATTTGGATTTCCAGATCCAGTTCTTTCGCTAAATGAATGTAGTAATAGGCACCATGTCATCATATTGTTTCACGATATTGTGGATCGAAAATCTTTCATGTCTTTTACTGTTGCATAATTTCATATTACAGAACTTAGCAAAACATAAGGCTACAGCTGAAGCATTTATATCACAGCAGCCAGCATCATAATTGCAAGGTTCCAAGGAGCATGCACAAAGTTGTCCATAGTAGAAATTTACGCCCCAATGAACACAAATAAGGATAAAGACAAAAACGACTTCTACGAGCTGTTGCAATGGATTATGGACTTAATACATGACCTTATACTGGTAATGGATGATTTTAAATCAGGGAGCCCAGACTTCTCTGGATCTATGATTTTCCACGGCCGCAACAGCCTCGAGAAATTCTCTGCGATCCCGGTTGAGCTTGGAATCCAGAGGTCCGCAGCTGACAAGAATGAGCATTGGTCCGCTGTGCCGGATGCCATGAAAATGTGAACTTCGAGATGAATGATGAGCTAGTTACGTTTCACAACAAAGAGGTTGCCTTCTTGTGGGCTATTTATAGAACTAGATCAAACCATGTGACGCTGGCACTTACGTGTATGTTGTGTTTTCTTGATATCAATTATAATCAATACGCCTTTCGTGTGTTACTAAATCATGGATTCATTCTGCTTTTCACTCCTTTTTGACGTCTTATTCTCCCTTATTTTGATTGCAGTTTCCAAGGATTCAATTTTTTTTTTTAATTCAGCTTTTAAAAAATCATTTTTATTATTTGGACCTAGTCTTTGTGATCTAGAAATCTGCATTTCTGTCAGCATATTTGGTTTTGTTGCTATCAAATCTAGAATCTAGATCTGACCTCGAGATAAGACTAATATTGGCCAATGGTGGACTTCGCAAATGTGAAGATAAGGCCTCAAAGATGGCTATCATCTCATTTCAAAAGCTGAAGTAGCATCGGTGAGAGACGCTGACAGTGACATTTAAAATTAATTTAAGTGGTTGAGGTGGTGGCTGAAGGGAAAGTTGATGGGAAGAACTGCTAAGTTAGGTCAGGAGACAGTATTGTGAAAATCAATCAAAGTGGGAAAGCAAGCTGCAAGTGGTGCCAAAAGCTGGTGACTCATGAAGGTAAAGGTCTCAGTGCTTTAATAAGACCATCTCAAGACAGAGAAACATATCCATTAATTTAACACTCAGCAATCAAACCAAAGTTTAGGAAATTCTATCACTGCAAAGGTCTTTCCCATCTTCAGCAGAGCGCTCTCAAATTCAAAACCAGCCAATGTCATTGCACTTTTGACAGTAGATGGGCAGCCTTCCCCAATTTCTATGTGAAAACCTTTGACTTTGGTACTCCTAACAGAAAGAATTGGTGAACAGAGCAGAATGTCTGTTGTTAATACATGTTTTGTCTTCATGTCTTCTCTACTGGTCAGTCTACATGTCATAATAATATGAGCATATTTGCTATTTTATAGGCTCACATTGTTGATGCTCAAAGTAACGTGTATTTTTGCCTTAGGTGTCACCACGCTCGGAAGTTGAGGCTGTCAGAATAAGGAGAGAATAAGTTATGAAAATATCTTAAGACCTTTTGGCGCAAGCGCAATTACAAACAAAAATGGTTAGACACTGAGGAATTCTTGTCAATAAAATCAACTTAAGATCATAAAGTTCCTTCTTCAAACATAAAGCTATTCACAAAAGAAAAAACATGGACATTGCCCTATGGAAACAAACAAAATGACACAGATTACATATCTGCATGGCAAAAGATGGCAGACTTCTCTGCCAGATGTAGGAGCACAGATAGGAGCAACAATGTTGAAGAAATATGTGAAACAAGCAAGGCAATAGTTAATGGGAGTGTGGAGGACACTATCAGAAGAAAAGAGATTTTAAAAAAGGAGAGCTGGATATCGAAGCAGGCATGAGAACCTTTATAGATAATAGGAAGAAATAAACAAATGCTAGCAAGAGACAAAAAAAGTAAACAATGAGGATTACATACAGGCAGACAAAATGGTGAAAAGGCAAATTAGAAAAGACAGACAAACTTTGTTGAAGAAGAAGACAAGAGAAGCAGACAATGCAACAAAATAAACGACAAGAACAGACTACAAAATTATTTAAGAGATGTTGCAATCTAAGACAAAAAGCAATTGAAGGCAAAGACTCAAGCTCAAACTACCAACACTGCCAAAAAATATGTCTAAAATTCCACTGAATGAAGTGAACAATACTATCAAGAAGTTACAGAACAAGGCTGCTGGAAATGATAACATACACCCAGAAATGTTACAAGAAAGGAAAAAAAGCTGATAGAAAGGATAGAATCACAATGCAAAGCATGATACCTGTATAATGGCAGACAGGAATGATTATAACATTTCCATAAAAGGGTGATTCTAGCTCTACGAGGATTAAAAATGAGGAAGTATTGAAAAGAAAAGGACTAAAAGACCTATGCAAGATTATTAGACACAGAGAGGAAATTATTATCAGAATGGATGACAAGTGTTTCCCAAAAGCTATTTTAACATGGAAGCCCTGAGGAAAATGAAAAAGAGGAAGGCCACATAATTAACATGGAAGGAAACAGTCAAAAGAGACTTTCACCCCCTTCACATGTCGTGGAAAGAAGTGAAGGAGAAACACAGGAAGGACTTGGGTCTAAGGTAGGTACACAAAACATCTTGATTTGTCTCTTCAATCAGACAGCAATAATGCGAGATACCTTCATCTGAATATTTTGTTTCATAACTGGCACAAAAGCCTTACTTGGTGTGTATGCACTCTCTTTTTTAAATACGGATCATGGAAAAAGAAATATGTATAACAAAATATATGCATGTAGAATGTACCGTTACATATAAAATTCGTATGAAATATGTAATGTATCATGGATCTAGACTCTTCTTAGTCTAAGGCACATTGGTCCTCTTAAAATGAATAAGGCCACTTCAGGTTTTTGTCCAAGAAACAGGATTCAGCTTCAAATCAAGGAAACAAAATTATCATTCTTAAAAAAGGTGACATTGACTGTGAGGATATAACTCAAATGCTCAACTTAGGCAATAATTGTGAAATGACTGTGATGGTGCCTGGCAAAAAGAATATAAGCTCTAGGTTGACAGAGGATGATATTGTTCTGTTGCTTCAACTTTTGGGACAAATCAAATCCTGGATTACCAGCACTATGATGGCAAAAGATCTCTGTTCTTTTGACAATGAGGACAAATTATATAGAGTGTTAGCACTTTGATGGTGAAAGATGTCTGCTGTTTTAACAATCAGGACAAATTATAGAGTATAAGGACAATGATGGCAAAAGATGTCTGCTGCTTGAACTTTCAGGACATTTCAAATAGAGTACCAGCACTATGATGGCAAAATGTGTCTGATGTTTTAACATTCAGGACAAATCATAGAGTATAAGCACAGTGGTGGCAAAAGATGTTTGTTGTTTTAACTTTCCAGATAAATTTAAAAGAGTATTATTACTATGATGCCAAAAGATGTCTGATGGTTTAACTTTCAGGACAAAAATTAGGTAGAGTATGAGCGCAACGATGGCAATAGACTTCTGTTGTTTTAACATTCAGGAGAACTCATCCATAGAATGTGAATATGAGCACTATGATGGTGAAAGATGTCATCTGCTGTTTTGACATTTTGACATTCAAGACAACTAATCTGAAGTGTGAGTGGGAGCACTGTGATCTTAAAAGATGTCATCTGATTTCTCAACATTCAGAATAACTCATCAGTGAGTATGAGCATTTTGACAACAAAAGACATCTCTGTGGTGTTGTTTTAACATGCAGTATGGTACAACCAAAGACGACAAATATTTTGATCACAAAGGTGTAGAAGAAGCCAAGTAAAAATTTGTCCAAGAGTATAAATGATTCAGTCATTCAATTTATTCAATGTATCAATGCCACTGTCATGAGGCTGATCTCAAGCTTTCAAGTAATCATGCATCATATTCATATAAAGTAGAAGAAAATACTTTCCATTGTTCATCTTATCTACAGAAGAATTGAGGTACCTCTCCTATTAGAAAGATATAATACTTTAAATTCAGACTATCTTATTTGTTTCATTTAAAAAATTCATTAAAAAAAAAAAAGACAACAAAAAGCCCAACCAGAGAACAAACCAAAACCCACGTAAAAAAACAAAAGCCTACCAGCTGTCTTGTCTTATTGGGTGTTTCAAACAATATGGTGAATTAATGAACATAAAACAAAATAATAGATGAAAGTGTTTAGAGTTTCCTTCTTTAATATCTGAAGCCAACTCGAGTCAGTCAAGAAAGACAAACTCCATACACGATATAATTCAAGAAAAAGAACAATAAAGTCAGGCACATTGACGGTTTACAAAATTTGATCACATTTTATGTCATTCTAACTCTCATCCCTAGAGCAAATTCAGCACAAAAAGTATTTGCATTGATGTCATATAATTAAAATGACAAAATAGTTAACATCATTTCAAGAGATAAATATCAAGTAGAAACGCCCTCACCCCCTAACAGTTCACAAAATGTCACATATAATAATAATGATGATAGTTTCCCTGCTTGTTTGTTCATTTTCACACCACCATGCACAACATAACCTGTCACTTAATGGCACATAAAAGTTTAAACATACCCCAATGACATGATATGAATACAATCTTATTTCAGATACAATTGAATTAGTTCAGTGATCAATCACATTTAAAGTCACATATCAGTCACAAGTCAAAATAATCATTTCCCTTGTTGATGTATTTCCCCCTAATATTATCAAGTCCTTTACAATATAAATTTCAAAAAAGCTAAGGGAGGGGGAAAAGGGGGAATCTTTGAAGTCAAAAGATTGTCACATTCACCAATTCCATTCTATAAAATGAGCATTATTTCAGTGTCTACTTTGTATGAAATTTCTTGCTGGGATCGTTGGCATGATCCATGAGAAGCTGGCAAGGTGTGAACTCAGGCCCATATAAATCGCAGAAGCGCAACATTCTGTCGACCAAAGGTTTTGCTCCATGGATGTCAATATACCGGAAAGGGCCTGAAGCGAAAGATATTGAAATAGAATGGATGTTCATAAGTATTTAGAATAGGTTTGTGGTTCCTACTATTTATCAGTACACGTCTAAAATAATGTTATGATGGAACAAATTTTCGACAAATACATTGGCCGAGTTGTCATGAAGTCATGTTTAACACAAAATTGGATACCAGTATATTATAAATGCCTTATACTCTGCCTCAAAATTTGGTATGCTGCATTTCAAAATCTTTATTTTAAGTGTAATGAAGATGCTAAAGGAAAGACGTACCTCCCAAAAATGGAGGAAAACCTAATCCAAAGACGGCACCAATGTCACCTTCAATCTGGGAAAAGAGAAAATTGAGTCAAAATTGTCAATTGTCATAAAATCTTAAAATTCCATCACGTAGGACTGTGGTATGCTTTGTGCCTTGAAAGGAATTTTATAGTTATGTTATAGACTCTACTTTCAAATTCAAGTGGTAGGGGGTACTGAGTACATTTTCCGGCTATGAAATGATCTATGTTTTTACAGTTTGGCTTTGTTCCAGACAAGGGTCCCAGGGATGCCATATTCACCATATCAATGTTAATCGAAAGATGTATCCAGGTACAAACCGATCTGTACATATGTTTTATTGACTATTCCAAGGCTTTCGATAAAGTAAGACA
>JAOWAY010077995.1:0-11368 GCA_028565895.1 Goniobranchus geometricus
AGAGAGAGAGAGAAAACAAGACAAAAACTCACCATTACTTGCAGCAAAAGTCGGCAGGCCAAGTTCCTTCGCGAAATGTTTTGCTTTGGTTTGCAATAAGTCGCCAGTCATCGGCAAGTTGAGTGAACGTTGCTGTTTAAACCAGTTATACACACACTGATTCACCTCTTCATAGTTGGCTGTTTTCATTCTTTTCCTCCCAGAGTGAAATTCACCACATTCTAGTTTACTTACGATCTTATCTTTATTTTTTAAAATTGTCTGCAGGGTTGTCGGTACAATCCCATGCTTTCGAGAAATTTCTGCTTTATTTCCGGCTCCTCTCTCGAAGTCCCTTATGATCTCCAACTTTTTTTCCAAAGAAATATCAGTCCGTTTTCTTTTGGGACCTTCCATAATATCAGATCAATACAGTCTAGTCTCGGTAATGACATTGGAGCTTTTGACTAGATATCCAAACTTTCATCATTAAAAAAAAATCTATAGCGATCATGATTGTAAACTTGACAATGTGATTGGTGGAAGCGAATGCCTTTACAATTGGTTCAAATGTCATCTGCTGTAAGGGGGCGGAGTCAACATGCATGACAAGAGCATAGGTGAACACTGACCCACACCTACGAAATCAAACCGTTTGAACCACATTGCTTAAAAGGGGCGGAGTTAACATAAGTAAGTAAGAGCGTAGATAGACCTATCAATGACCGACACATTGGAATCGTTGTCCTCATTTCTCACGTCAACAAGTCCAAGAGATCCCAGATGGACAGATTCCTTCATTTACAAGTTCACGTAACCACTCGTCACAATTGAATGGCGACACGCGCCATGCATAATAGTCAAAGGACAAATGTAGACATATTGTCTGATAGGCCTACCCTCTCTCGCTTCTTGATAGGCGACTTGTGAAAAAAGTTCCTCTCGGTTTCGAGATGACTAGACACAAACACACGTAATAGTAATAATACCACCCTCTCCTCCTATCTAAATAAAGGTGTGAAAAGCAGTGCGCTTTCGTCTACAAAGTGCCAGACAACGAGAAACGCAAAGCAAACTTGTCAATTATGATAAGTTGAGTTGATTGCCTTTGATGTGGAGAGAAAGTTCGGATTAGCGTAATGAAGGCAGCGATTTGTCCCCAATTAAAGCGTTCCAGACTACTAAGTAAGAAAATAACAACAACACACTCGTGCTTATCATCGATCGGTGTTGGTCATCGGAGCGAGGCGTGCCACGATGATGATCACGATCAGAGCCTTCTTAATTTTGACGCGCCGACACTCGGATGTGTCTTGAAGTGACCGGATACGCATTACCGAGGCATATTTAGGGGTCGGTGAGGAAAAGTATACGGTTTACCAAGGTTGTACGTATTAAATATACGTAATGTCGAGGTATAAATAACAAAGATATATAATGAAATATTCCGTGCTTGGCTCATT
This sequence comes from Goniobranchus geometricus, assembly GCA_028565895.1. NCBI lineage: Eukaryota > Metazoa > Mollusca > Gastropoda > Nudibranchia > Chromodorididae > Goniobranchus > Goniobranchus geometricus. The sequence goes on from JAOWAY010077995.1 coordinate 1,443, forward strand.
TATACGCATTATGGAGGGATACGTATTATTGAGGTACTTAATACCAAGGTTCTACTGTATTATATATTATATATTCTCACTATGCTTTTGTTTTTAACTGCTGACACTAGTTACTGGTAGACTTACACTGTTGCAGCGTTAAACATTCAACTGAAGCATTCATAGCTCTCTATTTTCCATAACAATGCGTTACATATCTAGAATCTATCCCTGGAAGGCAAAATTGTGTGCAATGTGTTTGTGTGTGTAAGTACTGTAAGAGAGTGAGAGCGAGCGACCGAGAGAGACAGAGAGAGAGAGGGAAAGGGAGGGAGAGAGAGAGATCGAGGGGCGGTGGACTAAATTTGTGTCAATGGTGTCATCTACAGTTGTCTTTTATGTGAAAGTTATGGGTCGGCCTACTACAATGATGCTAGAGTATTTTGATTCGTTTCTGACCATAGTCTTTACTATTGCCCTTAAAGGTATTGTACTAGGACTGCTTTTCGTAAACTTTAACGTGGAAAGGAAAATTAGTGCAACTTTTTAAACGTTTGCTAATATTTTGTGTAACAATGTGTATTGCCTTTTGAAAATCCGACTTTCCAGAGGCCCAATGTGACTCGTCGCGACAGTTCGTAACGCGTAGGGCTAAGTCATAGCCATTTGTGAGATCCCAGTAGGCGATAATTTAAATTTAAGTTACCAGATACTCACTATCTGTGTCAATGTCAGTCCAATGAAGTATGTAAATGTTCATTAGCAAAAACCTTTTATCTACACATGTATGTAATTTTTTTTCTATAAAAAAGAATTATGATCACAGAAGGTGTTGACATAATCTCAGTTGTCTAACACTTCTTTTCTGTCTGGTGATCATTAACAATAGCGCGAGAGTAACCTGATCATCCGGTCACCATTGACACTACGTTTTAGTAAAAGGGTTGACGTTAAAGAAGTTATAACACATCTGCCCACGTCAGTCAATGATGTATTCTCATGCCAATTCGTCTCCTTGCGACTTCTCTGCTGCTGTTTGTATCAACAATACCATAAAGCGGTATGCTTAATTAAAACGATTACTGCATCTGAGTATCGGGGTAAAAAAATTAAAGAAAGAAATAACGGAACAAGACGCAAACAACAGAAGATGGCAGACACATTAAAGTCTTTTCTCTCCACCTCGCACACCTTCGTGGCATATAGCTTGATAGGTGTATTTAGAGCACACAAAACTGTTCAAGTAAAAAGAATTCAGCTCCTTTTGCAACCATTTTTGTTCACAAACATGAATATTGTTAGAGGTGAGGGGTGGCGGGACTGTATATGGAATTTTAGCCTACAGGCATTTTAAAGATCATGATGATGATCCACAGGCAAATCTCAGTTGGTCTGCTTGTGCCATGAGATTGTTGAACTCGACGTTAATTTGGCTTAAAGATGGGACAAGAGACGTTACATTTCGGACCTTTCACTACCACCATTTTAGTAGATTAGATTGCAAAACAGATGACCATATCTTAGCCTTAATCTTCATGCTGACTGACTCAGATGAGCTGAATATGTCAGCGCGAATTTCTAATCATGGTTGAAAAATGTGAGCTAGTTTGTTTTTTTTGTCTTTAAAGTGATGTTTTTAAGTTGCTTATTTTTTAAATCTTTAGCATACTATTATTACTGAGCTTTATTGGCAATGTTATTCCACAACATAAATGTACCATAAAAATAAGAATGTAGGTGACAATCTTGGTTATTAGGGCTATCAGATGATCTTTCAATTCCTCAATATTGAAAGTTAATCTGAAACTGATGAAAATATGGCGGGAAGGGAATTGAAATTCTCTCAAATTCACTGTGTATGCAGTTCATAATATTTGATTTATTAAATGCAAAAATGTAAATAATTATAAGATTTTTGTTCTTTTTGAATTAAGAAGTAGAAGAATTTTATTAACATTTTCTCATTAGTTATGCATATCACATCATCTAATTTGCATTTTTTGAAAACTTTTGGGTAAAAGTGAAGAAAACCGTTTCAAATAGAGGAGGCCTTCCCTGAAGGCTGGACCTATTTTTCTGGTCATAGACCAAAACAAGGACTGTCTAAATATATATAGATAGCGTTCTTGCAAAAGTAAAGGAAAATGTCATTTTTGTCTTTTCGAACACCAAATTTGACCTAAATTGTTACAGCTTTACTTAATTGTTTTTTTTTCATACCACATGGCCGAAAGGCTATCAATGGGTTTTGAGTGAGAAAGTTACAATAGCAAAGTATTTTGGGACACCAGGCCTCATGACCTCGCATGAGTGCATCAAAGCAAACACGAGAGATTGTCCAATCTCCTGAAAACCGCATTGGGGTAGTCCAGGAATGATTCTGGGTTCTAATCTGATTGTCCACCTGACACGTACATCAAAACATGGGAGAGACTGACCTGATCAGAATATAAACCAATGATTCAGGAAGTGCATCATTAGTTGACTCGCAATCCTCGAACCATGCCTGCCACATGGATAGTTTGTTTTATCTTGGACATTTGTTGTGTGATGATGTAAAAAATTAAGCAACTTCCTCAAGGGAAAAAAGTTTTTCATAAGAATCTTATCTAATTTCACAAATGTGTTTGAAGACAACGTAATTAGTATTAGCATTTTTGTTGAAGGTGTGCTTCGTGCATCGCTCAGGTTAAAAAAAATTTCCTGAGAGAAGCAGGTCCTGGTTTGCTTGTGTTCAAAAGTTTGCTTTCAGGACATTCTGAATCTGACTTAGCTTTGGGGTAATAATTATGCAAATCCACTTTGTTCTAGGGAAATTCATAAGTGTAATCATTCTATTGTGGACTAGTTAAATTTTTGAAAGGGATATTTGCCTAGAACATTAAGAATGTAGTGAGTCATTTGTGGTTGGTGAACCGATAGGTCGAAATAGCATCATGAGTCAATGTTTGGGAAAAGGAAATACAAGAGTAGTGACCGCCTGATCATGTTTTTCAACATTCATTTTAAGGCAAATTTCCTTCAGTCAGAAAATAATCCATTCCTTCAAAGGAATATTTTCATAAACAAAATCTTTTCCAAGGAAAGGACCTTTGAGGAGCATGAGAGCGGTAGCATTTGCTAAGCGACAGCCACTCCATCAAATGAAGCAGAAGTGGCTGGGCCACCATCTCCCTAATCATCAAAGCGGATGCTGACACTGCGGCAGGTGCCTCGATCATCCTGGACCAAGGCCTCCACATTATCAGTACCAATCATCTCCAGATTAGTCGTAGACATTGATGGGGGCATACTTCAGAGGCTCTTTGATCTTGAAGACTGTGCCAATTTTGAGTGAAGTAATTGGAAATTGTAGCAGTTTTCAACATTTTAGTTTTCCAATATGCCATCTTAAATATCATAGGAGGAAAGCCCCTCCTGTAACCCCGGTTATGAACATGGATTGCTCACCATCCGCTTAAAATATTTTTTCTACATCATTTTTCTCTCCATTTACCCATGCATGAGCACCCAGACTGATAATGAGTGGTGGGTGTGTCAAGTGGTTTCTCACTTACATTCTCCATCATAACCCATTCCTTTCCCTTTTCTTCTTGTGACACCAAACTAGATCTGATCTTAGTCACAGGACTTTTATCCACCCCTCAGTTTGAATGAAAATGGTTATGGTAAAACTTGCTGAAGATAAACTGATTGGCCCAAAGGCACAAAGCCGACGGACGTCGAACACTGCTGGAACAATAACAACATAATATACTATAACATTAACACATATATATCATCATCTCTCACTTTGTCTCCAAAGCTGGCTTACTGTCATGTATTCTTTGCTGACACATATTGATTTCTGATATTAAGGCAAGCTTGTCATCCATTCAGAAATGCAGCATCTTTCAGTGTCAGCCACCTCTGGCTAGTTGTAGTTCCTGCAGGTTTGTTTTGAAATTATGCTACTGACTCTAGGTTATACATCACTTGTCTCAGACTTTTCTTTTGGATGATCTACATCCAGAAAGGCATTACAGCCCAGAAATTTACAATTTTAGAATTAAAAACCAGTACTTGTAGTATTTACCCTCATGTGCAAAAACAGAGTTTCCAAAATTTTAAGGGAGATAATTTTTCTGCTTTTTAAAATTGTGTTATTTAAGATCAATTTAACACTTCTGACCTTAGCAATATTAATATGTGACATTCATTCGATCTATATTTTTTTTTGGTACTGTTTGTTTTATATCAAGTAATTTTACTTTGTCTGTCTTATCAACAGAGCTTGTGGACAAATGTATTGGATCTCGCATTCACATTATTATGAAGAATGACAAGGAAATTGTTGGAATCCTCCTTGGCTTTGATGACTTTGTCAGTATCCTTTTGAGAGAAAAAAAAGTCTTTACATCGTTATGAGAAAAGTTTTCTTTTGTTTTGTTTTTGTTTTTGTTTTTGTTTCTCTTTACTATTCCTTTTGTATACGTAATAATGCAGATTATTTGTGTCGGCTTTGAACCCAAAGAAACCAGGTAGTTTATTTTATTGTTTTTTCCCTCTCGGTAAGTTTTCCTGCCGGCCATTTTCCTTAATGTAATCGTATTGTCTGCTTGTCTTTTTAGTAAAGATGGCATCTACGTAGCCCACGTTCCATAGCCTAGCCAGTTTTACTTTGCTTCACAATTGTATTCTACTCCAATGACCAACAGCAACAGAATAGCCAGAACGAGACTTGCAGCCTCACTGTCTTAACGACTCATTCACACCTGAGTCCAGTGAGGTAAGCCATGTGAAGTGTCTCAATACATTTTTTTTTCAGGCAGAGAGCCATCACTTCACTGTCTTAACGACTCATTCACACCTGAGTGGAGTGAGGTAAGTGATGTGAAGTGTCTCAATACATTTTTTTTTCAGACAGAGACATCACTGTCTTAACGACTCATTCACACCTGAGTCGAGTGAGGTAAGCCATGTGAAGTGTCTCACCTTTAAGGACACAACACCCGTGACTTGCATGCTTGTACTGACCATGCAGAAAACCTCTTGACTTTGGTGCTGAGATCTGGCCAACACTTAGCCACGGAAGCCCTGACGAAGGGTAAGACCCGAAACGTCACGACTCCTGTCCCGTGTTGTTTATAGTTGATTGTGACACACTTTATGGATTTCACTGACTTCCTGTCATTTACTCAACAGTATAGCAATCCGCCATTTTTACTGAGTCAGTCCGAATATTTGAAGAACAAAAAATAAGAAAATGTAGCTGTGAGTGCTCGGCCAAATTGTACATAAGTATGTCCTTTTTACTTTCCTATTGAGCGTCTTCATACTGAACAAGTCCTACACGAGAACCCATTTACCTAAAAGAGGGACACGCACCTTCGCACGTGATACGAGGTTCTCGTGATCTGCGACAGTGGGACTAATCTGACCAGCACAATGTATTATGTCGCCCATAAATGTCGTATAGAGCTCAGGGCTTTGCCAAGTGCCTGGTGAGGAGAGGAGAAAATCAGAATCTGCCCGCTTCCAGCTGTCCTTGCATGTCGTAAGAGGCGTTTATAATATGGCCGCCCCGTTTTATTTATTTTTTACCGGTTCGATGGTCTCGTGGTAGAGCGTCCGCCTCGCAACCGGGAGGTCGCGGGATCGATCCCAGTCCGAGTCATACCGAAGACTTTAAAAGTGGCAATTTAGTAACTGTCTCGCTTGGCGTCCAGCATTATGGGAACAGTTCCAAGACTGGTCGGCCCGGTGTCAGTATACTGTGACTGGGTGAGTCATTCGAGTTGTGCTATTTATGGCTCATGTGTGGCAGCACATAAACATATCAAAACAGCACCGTCACTGATATAACCTACGCTGTTGAAAGGTGACGTTAAACCCACAAAAACAACATGTGTGTGGTCGAGGTATGAGTATGTCCTGAAAGTGAAACATGACTTGCTCCCAACTCCAGTTCCAGTCGACTCTAGATCTAGATCTAGATCTAGATCTAGATTATGCCTAGATCTAGATCTAGTAGGCCTAGACCTAGACTTTTAGTAGACGTCGACTGGAATAGAGTCTAATGAACTATGAACTGGTTCAAAATCAAACAACTTCATTACTATTCAAAAAGTATCAAAAAACAAAGGCGTAAACTGACCCTCCCTTTTCTTTTTCCTCGTCATGGTCCCAATTTTTTCGAAAAATGATTCATCCCGTTTCTTGTTTGGGGAGAGAGTGGACGTATTTGGAGAAGTCGCCATTTTAGCCTATCACCGAGAGACTTCCTGCAACAGGAAGGTTAAAGGTCACCAGCACGACCTTGCGCCTTGTGTTGCTTCTGTAATCAGTAACCGGTGTTGCATCTTTCACCTATCAAGGTATGTTACCTACAATACAATCTGTCTTTGTGAGTTTGTCGTTTATAAATCTTAACTTCTGTTTATTGACTGCTTGGAATTGTGCCTTGAATCATTGTTTTGAAATCCCCCTTTGCGAATATATACAGGACTTCGCATCATTTGTGTGTTGGTTAGTGGTTACGTGTGCTCCGGCGAAGTTCTAGAATCTTGAAAGGTCGACCAAATGACTCTTTATGTGAGGGGAGACTGGAGATGTCTAAGCTAAACAAACAATCACAATCTGGAAACATAAACACATCTCCATCAGCTCAAGATCAGACTGATGCAATCACTTGTCGGCTCAATATTTTGGTATGCCGGTGAGACATGGACTCTAACTGCAGAGGGTCCCCTTTTGGCTTTTGGCCCTTATATAGTGTACTGATTACTGGTTACTATCTTCCGTTCCGGTGCTTGTTCACGGATCGGCGTTTGATGTATAAAGACTGGTTCTCATGCATGTTACAAAGGCTTTTATTGGTAACATTTTGGTCAAATTTTGTTTGGAGATTTTTCCAATGAGCATTGAGTCTGTTTTTAAAAGTATTGATGGTTGGGGCTGTGACGACGCTGTTCGGCAAGCTGTTCCAGGCTGTGATCCCATGTAATGCAAAAAAAGTTCTCCTGACTTCGAGCCTGCAGTGGGATTTTTTCTAGTTTCAGGCTGTGTCCTTGAGTCTCTCTCCCTCCGAAGAGGGTAAAAGCTGGCCGATCAGTGAAGTATAAGCCATGTATGTATAATTTATACATGTCTATCATGTCCCCTCTATGACAATGTATTATATAATTATATTCGGACCCTCACAATTGTTAGAATATGACCATCATGTTGATTTTCGTATCATTTTAATCAGAACATCAAGCTCTATCATCCAGCTTTCTAAATTATGAGATCATTGTGACATGTCCCACAAATTAAATTGTTAAGAGTAAGAGATGAATAATTTGAAAAGCTAAAAAAACATAATCAATTAGAACAATACAGTTTTTCGGCATTATCAAGAATTTATTTTTGATTTGCGTCACACTGTATTTTAATCTGTTGATTCACAATGTCATTCACTGTAGACCTCAACATGAACAGAACACCTCCCTTTTCCCATAAAGTTCAAGTCACTCTCGCAGCTTGTGCCATACAGTGTTTTAAAGCATCACTCTGGTTAAATTCCACAACTGTATGATGAAGTGTATCTTTTGTTTTATGGATTTGGTATCTCTGATCTGTGTAATAAATCTTCTTAGCTACTTGCCTTGCCTAATGATTGTCTTGATTCACCTTCAAAAGCCATTCTCACTCGATTGATATTCTCCCGACCGACAGATATGCTTTCTTCCCAGAACTTTTCTTAACTAGTCACGGGACCCATCTCTTTTAAGTGAGGGCAGACTCCTCCCAAAGTTTCTCCAGTATCATCTTCTTATGATAATAACTGATTTACAATCATGGTTACACATTGATACAATTGCTTTTTCTTGATCTGCCATTTTAGATGTTTTGATTACTGTGTTACCTTTCATTGCTCATTGAGAGTCACCTCTTAGAGAGAACTCAAGAATCTTTCCTGATGACATCACAAATGAATAATGAATGATCTCATGGGAATGAAACATTTATGAAATAAATCTTGGAAAAATTCCCTTTCTTATTTGCAAAACTTGATGTCTGTACATAAAGCCGCTTTTCGGTTGTCTCGGTTCTTTATGGGGAGAAAAGAAAAGAAACACCTTGTATATGAATTGGACATGAGGTGTCATTCATTCATCTTAAGATCATTCAACAAAGACAGATTCTGAGAGGGATGATGATGTTACTGTAATTGTTAATTGTATAAAAGCAGAATCCACTGAAATGGGGATCAAGCCGTCTGGGAGATTGAAATCTGGTTTTTGTTGTTCTTTAATATGCATTCTGTTGACTTATTAAACATATATATGGAGCTTAAATTCTCTCATTATTGGGTCATTCAACCAAGGCAGTGATACGCAAACACATTTAAGGTGAAATAAACAAAATTTTAAGGCAAAATGAAAATGAATTTTCACATATATGTGAGTCTGTCTGATAAAATTGTTGACAAATTCAAAAAGCATTAACAGAAATTCAGGTCATTAGCAATATAATCCAAATTGAGCATGGTCATCTTATCTTGTCCCTGAAAGCAGTGCAGGGAGCCCCTTGTCAGCCAGTTTGTGCATAAATAATATATTATTTTCCAATGCTGTTTTCCTCTAGGCATGACATACAACACAAGACAAGTGAATTTCAGCTTGGTTTTCTGCCTTGTTTTACATTGTGTATCACAGATATCTTAAATGGGGAACAGGTCCTTAAATAAAATGTTCTCCCTAAAAACATAATATCAAATTCAGTTATATACAGGTGTGATGGGCATGGAACACTCAGTTGAAATACCACAAATTGGTATCCCAGTCAGTTCGCTCGGGCCCCCACTACAACGCAGAAGACTACATCTAGGCTCACAAGAAGAAACAAGGAAAAGAAATACAGTGATCATATCTGAAGACATCCCCCCTCAATATTGAATGCTTTTATTATTTTGGAATTCACAGACCCTAATCAAATTTTGGATTTAACCTCCTCAAAGCCTCATCATGTCAGAACTGTATTAATAAAGCTTTGGAAGGAGATCACTCAGAACAGAATAATGATTTGCAAAAGTTATTCTTTTTAATCAGGCCTATGCTTTAAAGTCTCTTATCAGTTGTTTAAGATCATGACAGTTTTTTTTACATACATATCACATATACAGTTAATACAGTTGGACCTATATCATTGGGATACACCTGGAAGACTGATTTCCTGGATTTTATGTTTTCCAGAGTAGAAACTCCGACTGATGGCAGTGTCATCATTGTACGCAAGCTGTATGCTTGTCCTTAATTGGTCAGTTGAGGTTGAAGAACTCTGTAGCTCTGCCCGAAACTTTCATTTCGACTACTCGCCAGTAACACTTGACTGACTTTAAAACTTCACAAGTTTTAATCATAAAAATGCAGGCGACAGACTGTTTTAAACTAGCTTGTCGAATCTCATTCTCTTAGTTCATCCCAAAGCTTCATAAAAAAAGCCGACCATCATTCATTGTTAGGGTCTGTTCTTAGTTTATAAGACCCTAGTGCGTCCCCAGCTAGAATATGCCTGCGAAGTTCGGGACCCCCACACTGTCCACAATATCCAGACCCTTGAGAAAACCCAGAGGAGGGCTGCCCGCTGGTTTGTAAACCGATACCGAAAAACATCCTGCGTCAGTGAAATGCTCGACCAGCAGAAGTGGCCGTCTCTTGAAGAACGGCGAAAAAGCACTCGCCTATCGACGTTCTTCAAGTTCCACCAGGGAAATATGAAAATTGACATGAACAACGCACCTAGGCTCCTCAACCCAGGACACAACACCCGGCGATCACATAAAGACCAGTACGCCTTGGAGTCCAGCAGCCGAAACTACAGAAAATTTTCCTTTTTCCCACGCACTGTCAAGGATTTCAATGGGCTTCCACATGAGGCATATTCATCTGCCTCGGTGGAGGACTTCCAGGCATTCCTCTGAC
>JAOWAY010078106.1:0-11368 GCA_028565895.1 Goniobranchus geometricus
GGTTTCCCGTTGCCTACTGCTGGTTTGTGTACAGTTTACTCTGCTAGCCTTTGTCAAACCAATGACTGTCCGCAAGGGAGCGGACATTTTGTCCACAATTAGTCTGGCCTTTACCCTTCGATCTGTCCAGCATGGGTGACCCTGTCAGGAACTTCCGCTCCCGCTGGCATAGCTCTGTGGGTCCATGAAGCTCACAAGCCACCAGATCACGGCAAGGATGGGACATTTGGGATGGATTCAACAATACAATCCTAGAACAAGTACAACATTTTAAGTATTTAGGCTCCATGAAGTCTTCAGATGGAACATGTTTAAAATATGTCATGATCAGGATTGCTACGGCAAAAGCTAAGATGATCCAGCTGAATGATATACGGAAAGACAGAAGCATTGCCATCAACCTAACGCTGAAAATGTTGAAGTGCCCCATGTGGCCAGTTCTCATGCATGGATGTGAGGCATGGACTCTGAGAAAGAAAGAGGAGGACAAGCTCAGGGCATCTGAGATGTGGCTACATAAGCGACTCCTGAGTATCTGTTGGCAAGACAAAAGAACCAATGGAAGTGTCTTGCTTGAACTGTGTATAGAGAGGAGTCTGATGAATGAAATAATCAAAAAAAAAAAAAAAAGCTCAGATACAACGGTCATGCCATCAAAAGCCAGAGAACAGACCTCATGTCTACGGCACTGATGGGCACAGTGGAGGGAGGCAGAAATAGAGGAAGACCGACAATGTCACTGGTGGACAACATCACGACAATTGATGGGCTGTCTCTTAGCGAGGTCGTCCACAGAAGACATGACCGAGAAGGCTGGAGGGCTGTTGTGGCATCCATTGGATGAGCTACCATCAAACACGACATTGCCGACGAGTGACGAGTGAGTGATTGACGCTCTAACCCTGGTAACTGTAACACTCCTAACACCCAGCTTTATATACCTACCCGTAACCGCCTGTATAATACTTTCTGTTTCTTCCCACACCTTCTAGATAGAGTCCCAGAGTAAGGAAAAATGTTCACAAAATAGAGTCCGTTACTTTCATCTTATACAGTAGTATATTAGTTGGATGGCCCGGTAGCTCAGTTGGTGGAGGGACTGACTGCCATGCAAGGTGGCCCGAGTTCGAATCCAGCGGGCAGTGGATTTTTTTCGGGAACCCCTATTCACCCAGCAGTATAAATGAGTAGCTAGGTCTTTCTAGACTTGGCGGAAGTAAAGGCGGCGTGGAAAGCCATGGCAAACTACCACAATAATAATATGCCGTATGCCTATTATAATAAGGGCTCTACCTCTAATTCCCCTATACCCAGTCACGGGCACGGGACTAACTTTACTTTATATTAGTTGAATAAATGTTATGGATAATCTTATATTGCATTCAATGGGCAATTCACAAAAACATTTTCAATGATATATCTTTCCTTCTGGTTTTCTTGCTTCATAAATTTCTTTCTTAGAAAGATCTTGGAAAATCGGTCCTTGGATTATATTTAGCGAATTGCACCTGTGAACAGGTAACGTATTAAGTACGGCAACATAATCGAATTCAATTCCGTTGAAATTACTATAAACCTCCTTAAATTTTGCTCTGTCATAATGTTGTACCCATCATAGAAGTCTTGATGCACTCAATATCTCTATCAACCAGTTTTGTTTTTGTTTTTGAATAGAGTTTTTCTCTTAAATAGTATCTTGCTTTTAGTACCGATTGAGTCAGACGTGTGAACTTTAACCTTTTTATATTCCACGCCTCTATGCTTAATCCACATCTATAGAATTCTTTTCAAAACTACTCTGAATGAGATCCATTCCTTTGTATTCGGTTAATGTTATATTTCTATTAAATATGCTAATTCCCCCTACCATCTTGTAGAACAATTTTCGTATTCACTTTACATTCAGCTTCTTCCTGTCTAGTTTACAATCTTCCCCAGTTGATCACAGAAAAATCGTGCATTGCTTGCAAATACACCATTTTAAATCCACCTTCATAGTAGTCGCTGCATATAATCAACCTTTTTCCTTTTCCAGACGCTCTTTTGTTAGTTTGTTTCTCAGGCCATATAGATTTGAAGAATTATCTATTAATTAAAGTAAGAATCTCGGTGGGTAATGCGATACTCAGCATTGCGATAAACTAGATTTTTTTATAACGGTTATGTCACCTATTATAGATAGATTTCTACCTTCCAATTGTTGTGTTGTGTAAAAAGCTAGTAAATACACGACATCTGCATATGGAAAAAGGATGGAGACGACACTTGTTTCTCTTGAGGTCCCAACTGTATCTTTTTTTTAAAAAAAAAATTCTTCTTCATCTTACTCATGTAAAGGAAGGGAAATAACTCTGATATTTTTTTAACAATAATAACAAGCGTATTTTCGGTTTGGACATAATGTACAACATCCCTCCTCAACTTCGGAATAGACATTATGAGAAGTGTAACTGAGAATAAACGAAAATATCTTTTTTTATCTTACACAATGAGCAAATTGCAATCTAAACACATTTTAAGGATTAAATCATGAAAATTCACCAAAACATAGTATTGTTTGACATGTTATGAAAGTAGTTCAAAGTATTTCCAAAATAAAAAACAAAACAAAACAAAACCAAAGAACAACTAATGTTTCTTTAAATCATAATCATAATGTGACAAATAAGATTTTTTTCCTCGATCAGTCATCTTCTTCATTGATTTCAATAGAAATGATGTATTCTTCTGGATAAAAGCAAAATAAACACATGCTATTCCCTCATTAATTCAAGTTTAAACTATCTGAATAAAAAGAAGGTAAATGCAAAAAACCCATAACATAAGGGTTAATAGAACATGGCATACGTACATTCTGATTACTTGCATACTTTCAGAACTAATAAGTGCTCAATCATAAAACTTTGCAAAAGTATAATTACCTAAACAAAAGGTCTGATATATTGGATAAATTTCACCATACATGAAAGTCTTTCTTTCACTTGTGGTGTATGCATAAATTATTCATGAAAGCTTCTTTATCCTTCATTATTTATGGTCCCCATACTGTTAATGTCACTCGTCTGGTTGAAACAAATCCTGGACGTTTGAAATTGTACAAAAGAGAATATCAAAGTGAAATAATAACCACCTTCTACTCGATTACTTAGAGATTCAAGTGAGAACAGCCTATCCACACATGCTGCACACTTGACAACAGGCCAAAAAACACAATCCTACAGAGCAGTCTACTGCTCTCTATCATAGCTAAAAAATGATACTGAAACGATGAAAGTAATCTGGAACACTGTCTGTGTTAAACTTTGTCAACATAGAATCCTCGAATATTAATGCCAACGTACAGGCCAATCTTAACAGAGGACGTAGTCCTTCAGATAAGCTGGCTTCCGGCACTCACGTGCTGGTCTGGAAATCGGCGTTGCACCGGTAGGCCTACATGTGTTTGGTGATATTGGGGTTCTCTTTGAAACTGATGTATTATTTGGAGACGGTATGGGTGAGGGATTATCAGCGTGACCATTCGCACTCTCCCATTCATTGTCCTTGATGGTCTCCTCTACAGGCAACTGCTATTCAGGTATTTGCTTAAAATGTGAGGAATTTCGAGTTATTTTTGTTCCGCTGCGCTCAGCAGTAACCATACTTCCTTTCTGTTCTATGAAAACATAAGGATGCGGAGGGTATGGTGTAGACATGACATTCCTTTTAAGCTGTTTGACAAGAACGTGGTCACCTGGAGTGAGTGTTGACAGACTCGTGTGTCTCCAGTTGTTGGTGTACTCTGTCATCTTCTCTTTGCTCTGCCGATCATTCTGGGTGACTCTTGTGTGAACTGGAGTCGGCATTGGTGTTTTTGGCGGATCAAGCAGACCAATATTCATCTTTCGGCCATTGAGCGCCTCAAATTGTGATACCCCAGTTTTGCTGTAGAGCGTAGCTCTGTACGTTCACATGAATACGGGCAATTGTTTCCTCCCATCTAGATTGGCGGCTGCTGATGTACGAATGCTGTTTTTAACTGTCTCTACTACACGCTCTGCAGCCCCACTTGCTCCAGGCCAATGAGATGTGACTTTGGCATGCCTGAATCCACACTGTTCAAAATATTCTGAAAATGCATGTCTTTTGATTGGAGGCCCGTTGTCAGTTTTGTCTGATTTCTGGAAACCTTGTCTGGCAAAGATGTTTTCCAATCTTGGCAGGACAGATTTCTCGGACGTGGATGGAAGAATCTTTACTTCAGGAAATCTGCTGTATTCATCAGTTTTGACCATGATATGATTTCCGCACGGAAAAGGATCCGCAAAATCAATGGCTAGGGATGCCCATGGTTCAGACGGTAGAGGCGTTGCCATTAATGGATCTCTTTGGTGTGGTCCCTGGTAGGATGCCTGACATAGGATACATCCTTTGACTGCTTCTTCCACCATTCTATCAATCCCTGGAAAACAAATCTCTCTTACACACTGTTTTGTTTTGACGATGCCCTGATGTAACTGATGCGCAATGTTGATTGTGTGTTGACGCAAGGAAGATGGAATCACTGACCTATGACCTCTCAGTAATAAACCGTCATGAACAGACAATTCTTCTCGGAATCTCGAGAATTCAGACTCCCATTGGCTACTCTGGATGGCTGATATCACCTCCTGAAGTTGTGTGTTCTCCCGTGTGGCTGTGCGAACTTCTTCCGGTGTCATAGCTTTTTGGGTATTGATATGTGCCAGGAAAGCTATGTATTCTTCTTCCGCACTGTCTTGAGTAGGAATTGTCTGTGGGTGGCGACTGATGAAGTCAGCAGGGTTGAGTTCATTCCGACCAGGCCTATATACTAGCTTCATGTCGTATGGCATGAGCCTCAGTCGGTAACGCTCGATTCGAACAGTAGTCGGATTCCTGCAGGTGAACAGGGCACCTTGCAATAGAGTTGGAAATGTTCTACTCCATAGACTACTGCAAGCATCTCACGGTCGGTTTGTGAATCTCGATGCTCTACATTTGTAAGCGCGCGGCTTGCTTAACACATTGCTTTTCCATCTGTTGTAAGTGTAGCGCCGAGTCCTACAGGACTTGCATCTACCAGGACTGAAGTGTCTCTATCTGGATTAAAATATGACATGACTGATTCTCCGGTCAGTGCTTTCTTCAGCATGGTGAAGGCTTCCTGCTGTGATTTCGTCCATTTCCATTTGACGTTCTTCTTGGTGAGTGTGCGGAGCGCTTCAGTGAGAGAGGCATATCCAAGGATAAAACGAGACATGTATTGTGTCATCCGAAGGAAGGATCTGAGCTCTGGGATGTTCGGAGGAGGAGGTGCGTCAGTGATGCTCTTGATCTTGTCTGGGTGCGGGGAGAGTCTTTCTCTCCGAAGACATAGCCATAGTATTTGAGTTCTTTGGCTGAGAAGATGCATTTTTCTCAATGTGGTGGAGCCTTTTGTCATGTTCCTCTTGGCTTTTGACGTGTACAATGTCTTCAGACAGATTCCTAGGCCCAGGGATTCCTTGAAGCAAAGAGGCGATGGCATTCTCGAAAATCTCTGACGCAAACATTCACGCCGAACAATAAACGTTTGTATCAACTTAGTCCTACATGTGTGGAGAAGGTTGTGATGAACCGCGAATTTTCCTCCAGCTCCAGTTGATGATAATCATATCCAGCTCGCTGAATGTCGTCGACCCGTTGAGATCAGCGATCAGGTCGTCCAATGTTGGCATCGGATGTTTCTCACGTCCCTTAGCTTTGTTGGCCCCCTGCATGCCTACGCATACACGGATATCTCCCTCTACCTTCTCTGGAATACAGACAATTGGGCTGACCCACGGTGTTGGTCCTGTGACTGCTTCAATGTTGTCTTGTTCTTCCACTTTCGCAGTTCACTTTCTGCCCTCTTCCGTAGATAACAGCACTACATATGGAGTTTTAGTGTCAATGTAAAATTTGATTTTGACACCCTTAATGCAACCTAACTTGCCTTTAAACAGGGCTGGGTATTTATCTGTAATACTGGCAGCAGTTGATCTTGTAGAAAAAGCAAATGGAACTAAACCAAGCATCTGTGCCGTTTCTGACCCGAGCAAGTTTTCAGCCAGCTTCTCGCTGTCACCGACATAAAATTTGGATCGGGTGGAGTTTTGCCTATAAGATATGTTAGCAGTGAGTGCCCTTTCACCGGAAGTAGTTTGTCTGATCCGTAAGCTTGGATTCTCGGACATGGATTTTCAAGGCTCACGTTGGGGCAAATTTGTTGGTATATAGAAGAGAGGATGATGTTCACTGTGGCGCCGCTGTCGACCGAAAAGGCTACATCAGTGTCATAAATTCTGGCTCTAATAGCAGGAATTTTTGTCGACAGATTCATCATTGGAGGTGTCTGCAGCTGGTTCAGACTGAAAAATGTGCCCCACCCTCTTTTGTGTTGAATGGCAAACACGAGCAAAATGTCCCATCTTGTGACATAAATTGCATTTTTACCTGCTGCAGGGCATTTATCACTGTGTGGAAATTTTCCACCCCAGTTTCTAAATTCCTGTCCATGGTGCTTGCCCTTCTTCCTGTTCTGTTGTCCACCATCATGACCTCGACCTCTGGTCTGTCTATGGCCGTCTGTGCTTGCAGATGATGTGTAGTCACGAACCTGACCATCAGGTCCACGAGAAGGTTTCTTGTGAGATCCATGCCTCACAGTATTGGCACTGGCACTAGTGGCATATATTGAGCCCATTTCAATCTCTTTTGCCCTTGACTCTGAAAGCTCTTGAGCCCTGGCCTCTGCCAACACGTGATCGAAAGTGAGAGCATCTCGCAGCGCTCTCCTACGTAATTTTTGTGATGTGCAGCCATGTAGAATCTGTGTGAGTATTTCTGTATCCACATTGCAGAAATCACAGAGAGCTGCTGACGTCCTCAATCGGGTATGGAAGGTGTCAATTGACTCGCCAGATTCTTGACACATATTCCGGAACTTCAGCACCTCAAAAGTCAGGTTTTTTTCGGTGTGAAATATTGTGTAAGGGATTCCGTGAGCACCTCCTATTCATTTGGCCGGACCATGGCGTTTGGCCAACACCCTCTATACTAATAGATCCTATTTCCCTTTTAGCATCTGAGAATGACTCTACTATGTTATATATCTTCCCCTCCATAATGGAGTAAAAGTGCCTTATTCCTCTTATCTGTGTCAATACCTAAAGCACAAAGTAGATTCTCGAATTTCGCTACCCATTTTTTCCAACCGAACACCGGCAGATTTCTCATCTGAATAGACTGAGAAGTTTTCAAAATTGGGTAGACTAGTGGCCATACCTGTTGTGGCAATGATTTATTTCGTCGCCAGTTGTTGTGTTGTGTAAATAGCTAGTAAATACACGACATCTAAATATGGAAAAGGATGGAGGCGACACTTGTTTCTCTTCCAACGGAAGTGTATCTTTTTCTTTCTTTTTTTTCTTTTATTCTTCTTCATCTTATGCATGTTAACAAAGAGAAACAACTCTATTTTATAACAATAATAACAAGCGTTATTTTAGGTTTGGACATAAGACACAACACCAATGTCTTCAAATTACGTTTTACATTGTCAATTTTTGAATCCGAATTATTACTATTTTCGGAAGCTGCCATGTGTTCACTGAAAATAATCCCTATCTTTACCTTGTCCACTACACAAAGAAACTCTGTGTTCATCTTTCGATTTTCCCCAAACCCATTATCTGTAATTTGTCCTGATTCAACGACAAACCGTAGAAAACATTTGTCTAAGAGTATCTGTGTCTTTTAGAAAAAAAACATGTTGTGTCATCTGGGCATTACATGATGATACAATTTACTTTATCAATTCTAAATCCCATGAGGTTTTCATACCGCCTGACGTTAATGGCCAAAAGTTCTACAGCCATGACGAACACTAGGGGCGAAATGGGGCATCCTTGGCTTACCCCCTTTGCATGTCAAAGTCTTCAGAGATATGACCACATTACACTG
Source organism: Goniobranchus geometricus (assembly GCA_028565895.1). Lineage (NCBI taxonomy): Eukaryota > Metazoa > Mollusca > Gastropoda > Nudibranchia > Chromodorididae > Goniobranchus > Goniobranchus geometricus. The sequence goes on from JAOWAY010078106.1 coordinate 7,984, forward strand.
TCATGCTTTTCTTCCATTTAGTCTTGTTGCTATCCACTGACAAAATTTATTCCCAAAATCAAATTTGGTAAACGCTTCTAAAAGAAGAGTTTTAGATACGGTATCAAACGCTTTTCTTTAATCTGTCGACTAAAGTAAAGATTTTGAGAAGTTTAGTTTTCCATGTTCAATTATATCGCCTATTTCTCTTTGTAACTGTGCTACATTTCTACCTTGAATAAGTCCTTTTTGATTGCTAAAACAATGCTTTCGATTACTAACTTCAGCCTTGAGGCTAAAACTTTTGTCAAAATATTTTTACAGTCAACATTGATTTGTTAAGGCAATATGCCTCCGATTGGAGATGTCATCTCTAATAATTTCCTTTATGAAGTAGAGAAATGACCCCTTTTCGTTGCGTGTAACTAAACTTTCCTCCTGCAAAACTATACTGATAGCATCTCAAAAGTTGGTCTTTTATTTTATTCCAGAATGCTTCATAGAATTCAGTTGGTGTACCATCGACACCTAGAGCAGAATTATTTGTTTTAAACTTTTTTCACTGCTTGTAACATTTCCTTTGCGTTTATATCTTCCTATTAATTCGTTAATTTTGGTATGATGTTATCCCTCAAGAAGGTTTCACACTTTGGTCGTCTTTTGTTTCTCCATATAATTTCTCAAATAAATCTGCAACAAAGTTAATTATATCTGTCTCGCTTTTAGTATGGTCCCCCTTTTCGGGGTTTTTGTGTGTGTGTGTGTGTGTGTGTGTGTGTGTATGTGTGTGTGTGTGTGTGTGTGTTTTTAACTATATTATTCGAAGCTCTAGATTTTTCTAATGACAAAAAGAATTCATTACATTTTTTCTCCTTCCCCAATCCAGTAAATGCCTGCCCTTATTTGCACTCCTTTTGTTTTTTTCAAATCTCTTGATTTATTGTACTTTTCTCATCTTAGAAATTCGATCCAGAATTGCTGTGTTACTTGGCTGCAATAATTCCTCTAACTTGTTGAGTTCATTCACGACTACGTCTATCTGATCTTTTTGTCATAAAATGCTCATATCTGCTATATTCTTGTGTAACGTTCATTTCTAAAATCTCCCACAGCAGGTGCAGATCTAACAGTTGGTTGTGCTCTAGTGTTTTATCAATAGTTTGATTTATCATATCTATGTATTTTTTTTCATTGAGCAAGGATGTGTCCATATTGAAAATTCCTGGTGCACGTTTAAAGGAGCAAAGGTTCATTTGCTTTGACGGGCAATGAAAGCTTTGCCTTTTTTCTATCTTTTCCCAATATGGAATGAGAGTTTCATTTATCAAAACATAACCTAATCTTCTTGCAATCACAGGGCGTCCCTTAGACCATGTAAATGCTTTATACCAGGGTGTTTCAACCTCAATAAATCGTGAATGTTACGATTTGCTATGAAATCATTCAAATGATTTACTACCCAATCCTTGCCTACTGTGTTGAGATTTCTCACCCCTAAATATGTCTCGTGCATTGCTATAATATCCATTCAGCTTTGATTCCTGTAGCTGAATCATTCACCGTTAATCCTGGAGGTATTATGATCTTTGAGAGTGAGTCTTTTATGCTTTCATATTCTCTTCGAATATCGCTGAAATTTACAGTCAGTAACGCTTGATGTCGCCGGCTCAGCTGCAGTATATGTGTTGACACCAAGAATAGAACTAAATCTATGCCGTTGTTGCTCGAAATGCACTGTCGCAGGCCTGCTGTTTTCTATAAGGTGTAAAGGTTCATTGAACGATTTCATTACCTTTTTTTCATATCCGCTAGTTGTTCATTCACACTATTCAGGTCACTACCTGTAGGCCTACTTATTGTGTCTTGTTTAGGCCTACACTCTGCTGTTTCCGGCTTGGCCTCCTCGGCCATAGGCCCTAGATCTGGATCTAGCAAGATCGGATGAATCTAGGGTACGCACAAGGAATGCTTAACTCTCTTTACCTTATTGTATATCTCGCTGTGGACTCAGCCTTTCTGGCCAAGAATTTCCGTAGAATTTCATTAACCAATTATTTTCGAAAATCACAAGCCGATACTGCAATAAATTCAATATATTTATTAATATATATTCACGTCTCTCCGTACACCCGCCTGTGAAAATGCACGAGGCAAGAACGACAAACCACACACCCTCCTTTAGGATGGGTCACAATCTATTTAAAGAACTCAGCTGACCCCAATTATTAATAGCCGACATCTCGGTATGATCTTTTATTTATCGATCATTAATATCATCCATATTATTCTTCAATTCTTTCTTTTTCGATTTCTTTTTCTCGCTGTCTCCTTTTTGGCGAGTCAGTGTTTGCATTCTAATCCTTCTTTCTCTTTATGCTGGATTATCTGGCTCTATCCAAAATGAAGTGAATGCTACCCCTTTGGGGCAGAACCTCTTTTTTTGTAGTTCTTCCTCTATTATTTTTCTTCTTCACCCCATCCTCACTATCATCATTTATTTTGAGTGTTTTCGCTCGTCATTTCTTTTTGCCCGGGTCTTGAATGCCCTTGCGCTGGTCATCGACACCTTGCACGTTTCTTCATCCGATGATGTTGGCGATTGATCTTCTGAGCTTATATCAGATGACTTTCTTCTGTATTTTTGTCTTCCATTTCCGTAGACTATGACTCACCTCGATTGGCTGCCGACTGCAGACTGCGTAACCCTTTAAGGACTGTCTAGTTTATTGTGCCCCTCTGCAATGCGGGCAGACTTCGTTAACGCGCTCGGCTGCCACGAGTCCTTCTTTAAAACACCTTCAGCACTTTTTACTCCACTTCATCTTCATTTCTTGTAAATAAGAAAGGCTCTGAATGGGCCGATTTTCAAGAACTTCGGCAGAGGGCTGCTGGGGAGATTGATCCAAACTATCCGCCGTTCAGAGATCCACTTGTCATTTTGCCATAAGGCTCTCTAAATCTGTCCGTCATCAGTTTTGAAAGAAATTCAACACCAAGACGAGTACAGGCCTTTTCAATTTCTTCATTGATTACTTATTTGGTAGCCGGAATATCTCCTCCATCAGTGCCTCTAACAACTAAGGGTTCTGGGAGGTGGGTTTCATACAGATCCTATCTAAAATAAAGCCCGCCCTCAAAAGTTTCACCCTCGCTGCTGTCGTTTTTTCGGCAGGATCCCCATAGTGCTCCAATTCGCGTTGCCCCCACATCATGTCCGATCAAGCCATCTTTTTAGCAGCAAGACAGTTATCACAAATAGGACGTTGGCCAGGTACATCTCTGGTCAAGACAAAGACGGGAACAATGGGTGTCACGCTAACTATGCAACTACTGCCTATGAAGTGGATAGAGATCTGAGCATGAGCAGAGAGAGAGAGAGAGAGAGAGAGAGAGAGAGAGAGAGAGA
>JAOWAY010078217.1:0-11366 GCA_028565895.1 Goniobranchus geometricus
TCTCTCTCTCTCTCTCTCTCTCTCTCTCTCTCTCTCTCTCTCTCTCTCTTTCTCCCTCCCTCTCTCTCTCTCTCTCTTTCTCCCTCCCTCTCTCCCTCTCTCTCTCTCTCAGACATAAAGGTCACATTAGTTAACATCATTATGTATACAAATGCGAAACAATCAACAATTTACAACCAAGGCAACTTTCTACTTTATGAAACAGACCTAAAATGTCAACTTCCCAGGATGTCAACAATGAACATTCTTGTGTCTTACCTCTTTCACAGTAAAATTAATCTTATGTGAAATGAAAATCTGGATGAAAACAAATGCTATGAAAAAGATCCGAAATGGAAATGACAAAAAATCCAGTCGATTTGCATGACTCAGCCAGGCTTTTGAATAAACAAAATGACTGCAGAATGCAATGGTACCAATGGTGCTTATTTTGTTTTGACAAAAATACAGCTGCCATCATAAGTTTAGAAACAAAACAATTCTCTGTAGCTTAAATCAAACACGCACTTAAATGTTTAGCCTTAATGACAGTATCTACGGAATATTACAATCTTTATGTTGTATGTAAAAATCAATACATTATCTACCTATAAGGAAACATTACGATCAAGAACTATAATTCATTACACATGTATGCAGAGGACACTCCAACAGCCATTTCTAGACTGCTCTCACTATGCTGCAGTTCAGTTTCACAGCAAAACTTATTTTCACGGGTTATCTTAAGCCTGATTCATATTTAAGTGTGATCTTTCAAATTTGTCTGAATAAAGCAATCCTCTGATTAACAGAGCTGTCAACTTGGAAAAATTGATTTCAATTTCAAGGAAAAAGTGACATTTATTTCAGCGACACTTCAATGACACCCAACTTTCACCGATTACTTTGTTAAAATGACCTTTTTTATAGCCTACTCATCGGCAACATTTGTCCAAACATTACAGTCAAAGCGAACCCATAAAAAAAAAACCCAACCAAACAATATAGTATTTAATACCGAGACTGTAAAACTCAACTAAAAAATCATCCAAGACCTCGATTTTTGATGCAACGTTCACCCAACTTCCGTTTTTTTTCAACTTTGAAAACTTGTGCAGCATGGCTGACGAGCCGGTCACAGGTTTATTTGATTTTTGACTTCTATTTTACCCATGCAGCCATTTCTGTGACAACAAAGCATATTTCAGTGTATCAGTGAACTGCGCTTCATTTCAGTGAATTTCACTGATGTTCAGAGACAGTTGGCAGCGCTGTTAATGGTTCGTATGGATGGAAAATCGGCTGAAAATCTGATAGTCTATCATTCCTGGAATGCTCGCCAAAAGACATGCAATATTTGTGTGTCTGAGCATACCTTTTAATCCATGAAAATGCTAACTGATCGTCTGATTAACAAATTACACTTTTTAAACCAGCATGCTTAAATTAGTAGTCTTCATAAAGACAGGCTTATTTACTAATTAGTTGCTTATTCATGATGTTTTCGTTGTTTTGTTTAATTTCTAGGGTTGTTTTTTGTTGTTGAACTTTTTGTGTGCTGAGAAATTTGAGATGAGAGCATGGCGATAAATGAATGTAGAGTGTAAGTTCATTATGGATAGATCTAGAACCAGAGGTCTGAGTGATTAACCTGGTGTTGCTTAAGTTTGACATAGCATATTGCCCAATATTGGTCATCCTAAAACTTCATTCATGTCAATGAAATTCATCATTCACAAGTTGTTTGTGGAAAATAAAATCATACCTGCACAGTAGTGGACACTGTAAAAGAAAAACTTATCGAACATTTTGAATCTTCTTGTCTGTATGAAAGTCATACAGACTGACATCTTACATCCTGCCAGTGCCGATATCATCACATAGGGCCTCAATAGTGTCTTGCCATCCATCTCTGTCTTGAGCTGCCATCATCACCGCCTGCATCAACTGCATGCCCATTCTATTTGCCTCTCTCATCAAAACATACAGTATTCCGATATAATTGACAATCATCAGGCAAAAGCTAATTAAACTAGAGTATTACAATGCATAAATATAGATGGGAAGATACATTACATGAGAGTATTTCTGGTGACATGCGAGTTGATTAACAAAGATGACTGTGAAGTCATTGTGTTTAATTTTGCAACAGCTATCCCAATGCCTTCAATAATTATTCTATATTTCCACCATTTGTGGGCCGGTCTGTGAAAACCCGTTGCTTTGTGAAGAAGACAGATTCGAGCTACAGGCCAAAAAGAGTGTTTCTGTCATCCGAGGTCAAAATTGAATTAGTACATGTACTATATTCATGCTCTTCAACTATTCCTAAATCACTTGTATCAATTTCAGGCTGAAATTGCACTTCTGAATATTTTATTTCTATTTTTTTATGAAGCATGTGATTATCAGATTTCGACAAAATGAAGTCATTTGACCGTAACACTGTGATCATCTTTGAACTACTTCAAAGGCAGCATTATAATTTTGAACCATGTCATGTCGTACACTGTCGGAAAGGAATTTTCTCATGCTTTCATTTCATTCATAGTGCACATAGAAAAAGTAAGCTTGAAATTAATGCGCATCCTTGAATTATCAGTAACTCGCTTAGAGACTTCGACGAAAGGAACCGATAATTTACTGTCAAATTTTCTTCATTTACTGTATAAAAGCGACCAAACTGTGGTGCTAAATATAAAATAATCATATTTTCTACCAATCCTTGATCATTTACTTGATATTCAAAGCGTTCAATTTAATATGACTCATTTATTGAACAACCAGGCCTTCGTCTTTGGGCAGTTGCTAGGCAAACATGATGGCCGACAAATGGGCGAGGCATCCTAATGCTTTGGGGAACTTGGGCTTGCAAGGCTTAGCAAGCAAAGACATGGTTTTGGAACTTTTAACTGATTTTTTTTGTAACAGCCTGAGGCCTGATGATACAGCTGAGTTGTCAGAAGATTAATGTTTAGATGAGCTGACAGAACCTAGCACTAGCAGTTCAGGCAAACAGAGGCCTGCGCATCGAATCCCCTCACTTTTACGATAGGCCTACCTGGGATCTATCAGCACTGCACGACACACTTCTCCTACTGTCAAAATCACCCATCTATTGTCCATCACCCTTCATTGCCAATTCATTTTTAGTTAATCAGGCATTAAAGTGAATTTAATTATCTCTTTCTCTCATTTTATTTATAGGGGCCTACTTATTGAATTGTGTGTGGCTCAACACCAATCTATTAGTAGCTAGATCTAATAGAAGTAATCACGTCGTACTTTATAATAGTAGGCCTGAGCCTAATAAACCGATTGTTCTCCTTCTAGTCTAGACATAAATGAAGAACGGGTTCTAGGTTTATGACTTGTAATTTGTAATAGGAAAGAAATCCTGTTATTGTCTCAATAAACCTTGTATAAACTTTAAACTCAATTTTGTCAGTTTCTAGTTTTGTGTCCGTTCACAAAAATAGCCGTAACTTTCTTCCTAATGGAGATATCTTAAAAATTTAAAAAGCAGAATGTTCAGCAATTTCTCATCCACATGCTTGTGACGATAACTCAATTTCCGAAATTTTCGCAAAGTGACGGGTTTTCCCCAGGCTGCCTCTCATTTGATTCTAAATCAGTATATGCATAACTACAGAGGAGGTGAATCAGCTGAAAGTTGTGTTTGCTGCTTCACAATGAATTGGGTCAGTACACTCAAAGATGGAAGATGTGAGCACCATCAAAGAAGAAGTTTGACAAATTGATATATGAAAGGAAGTTGTTCACCAATTTTGCTGAGTTCATGCAATAAATTTTTACTTAGGTCTCCTCTGGCACTGGTAAATATCATCAGTGACGAAAGATCCTCTCAGTAGTGAGAAAGGGCATGCAAGCTATATATCTAACATAAACAAAACCACATGTATTTTGATTAAAAGTAACATTTGAGGTTTTCTTTTTCCTAAAACAATTACGTTTCCTACTTTTTACAGGGCAATACAAATATTTAATGCACGTTAAGCATGTAGGCCTACATGTTGAAAACATTCTTAAATTTAAAGAGAGAAATCTGTCAAGACCTTTCATACTTCAATCAGCCCTGAGATCATCCCTATGGGATGAACTGGGTTCAAATTTCAATCAAGAACAATATCATACTTCGATAGGCTAAAAATCCCCCCCCCCTGTTTTTTTTCCCAATTCATTTATTTTTGCTTTAGAAATATACTTTTTAGAAAAGTGAGGACAACAGCAAAGACACAATGACAAAATTCTCTGCCAAGTTACTGATTTCTCTTCTTTCTTCCCCTCCCTTAGTTGCCATTTCTCTCTTCTTTTTTTCCCCTGTGTTCTCTTTTTTCCTCCTTTCATCTTTCAAATAATAAATGAGGCAAAGCCTATGGCTCCTAGAAATTGACTTGAGCATTGTGGACTGTACTCACAATAGGGCCTATGAGAAAACATCATCTAATTGTCTTTTGAATAAGATTATAGTGAGCTCTATTATCATATATATAATTTATATAAATGACTAATGGGAGATTTGCATGTGGAAGCCATGGCAATGTGTTAAAACCTTTTGGTCAGAAACTAAAAGTCTGCAGTAAAACATTTAATGACATGTAGGTAAGGTTCAAAGACAATTGAAAAAGAGATGTGTATTGCTTTTGCCTCTTGAAGTCCTTTTAACATGAAATGTAACATTAAACAAGATCCGCTTCACAAGTTTCACAGAAAAGACAAGTGATAAAATAAATAAATTTAAAAAAAACCCAACAGAAAAAGATATTTACTAATATAAATAAATTATTTTAACTCATTCACTACAACAGTGGCTCCTGTTGCTCCATATCAATGCACCACCAAAGTACCTGCCACCATCCACCGGTGTTCTGATATATTTCAATTATAGTATAGTATACAACTGATGATACTCTAGACACTGGCAGTGGAAAGCTTTCTACTTTTTTTTTTTTTCATATGACGATACTTTGTTTGTTATCACTATTAACTTTCATATTCATCCACATGATGACATTCACTTTGTATAAATGTTACTGACTATGAGAAGGTGTTTAACAGTGTGAATAGACACACACTCTGGAACCTGATGTGGCACTAAGGCATGCAGGAAAGATCACAAATATGAGGGACTGATCTGCAGAGTAGTGCATAGGGGTAACCTTACAGATGCTTTTGAATTGAAAATAGGTGAGGCAAGGATGCCTGCTATCTTCATTCCTATTACAGAATTACTCCTTGCCGTAGACTGGATTACGAAAACATCAACAGCAGATAATCAAAATGGTATGCAGTGGACTCTATGGAGGCAACTAGATGATCTACACTTTGCAGACGATTTAGTCTTGCTCTCCCGTACTGAACAACAAATACAAGACAGAATTACTATTGCTGCGAAACTTCAGCTATGGTTGGTCTGACCATACACATAAAACAAAGAGCAAGGTTTTAAAGGTTAATGCCAGAAAGCGACCTCCAATCGAACAGGAAGGGAAAGCATTGGAAGAGGTAACAAATTTCAACTGCCTGGGAAGTGTCATATAGTGCCATAGAATGAGGGGATGAATAGACACAGATGGTGAAATCAGAATCAGAAAGGCCAGAGCTGCTTTCAACCAATTAAAGAACATTTCGACCCCGTCATAAACAAATGGCCTAACTCAGAGTAAAATGCATAAGTATATTCGTAGACTACCATTTCATCTAAAACTAAAAGCACAAAAAGTAAAAAGAAAGCACAATTTTAAACACCTACTTACCGTTGCATACAGCAAGACACCGGTGTTTATTATTTGGTTGTTAGTTTTTATTGATCTAAAAAAAACATGGATTTTTGAGTAACATTAGTTCATGAAAGTGACGACCTGAAATTCAAAGAAAAGCAGGAAAAGGAAAATCATACAGCAAAGTTAAATCAGTACTTTTGTATAGAGCAGAAACATGAAGAACAACGACCACAATGTCTACCAAACTTCAAATGTTCGCTACTGGCCGTTTCAGATAAACGGATTCACAGGGCAGAGAAAATCAGAAACCAGGACCTATGGCACCAGACAAACCAAAAGCCAGTTGATGTAAAAATTAAAGAAGATGGAGATGGCCACACTTTGAGGAAGCCAGAGAACACCACCATCAGACAAGCACTTTCCTGGAAGTTCATGGGATGTAACCTGCAAGCAGACATGGCAGTGATCCAATTGGGTAGAATTGCTCGGGTTCCCAAAGCCTGGAGGATCCTTGCTGGCAACCTTTCTCCAGGAGGGGTAGTATGCTAAAGTGAGGTGTGTGAAGTGAAGTGATTTAGACATAAACAATGACTGCGAAGTTGAAGCCTTTAAAAAAATTTTTTTTTCTTTCAAACTTTTTAAACAAACCATTGCCTTTTCATTCCATCAGAACTTAGTTGCCACTACAGAAATTTGACTACGAACACAGATAATGTTATTTTTTAATAGAGCTGCTGAAGTTGAAGCCTTTTTTTTTTTTTGAACTTTTTAAACAAACCATTGCCTTTTCATGCCATCAGAACTTAGTTGCTACTACAGAAATTTGACTATGAACACAGATAATGTTATTTTTAAATAGAGCTGCTGAGGGAACTTATAAGGAAAATGATGTGCATGCTGATGAATTGGTTGAACTGGGTGAATATGAAGACAATAAAATGAAAGCAGAAGTGAAGGAAGAAACGGGACCAAGATGTATTGATGAGGGATGGTCAGAGCTTTTGAGATATGAGCTTGTGAATCCCCCTGTATAAGAAACTGAGCATCAGCAAATCAAAACAACATAAAAAGAACAAAGATACATAATTGTTTGTATTTGAAACTTTATTTTTTTTCCTGATAAATAAAGACCACATTTAGCAGTCTAAAAGAAATAATTACTTTGAGATTAATTTGTTTGTGACATAAGGTCAATTCTTTATGGAGCTCGGTTCCGGAGCTGCCAATTTCAACCCATTAAAAGTATGCACATGGCTGTGAAGTCAGACAATTGTGGACAAAAACCATACAATCCTTAAATGGGTATGAAAAAGGAAATTTATCCATTACCATATTAAATTAACTTAATGCAAATCATATTTTACTTTAAACCCCTGAGCTCCTATTCCAGGCCTTATATGACAACAAAAGCCTACAAGCCAAGCAACATAAAACTGCAAACAGACTAGCCAATGTAACAGTGCATGTACTAGCAATGATTTGGGCTGATCCTGACAAAGCTCTCCAATTTCATTTAAGTGTACTCTACTACTTTAATCCAACACTTCTGCAAATCAGATCTCAAATTAGTCCTTTACTGATTATCATGTATTGCCAGCCCTAGTACTACCACAACTCTTGGGTGGGTGGGGGAGGGGGGACATGTCCAAGTGGGCACTGAAATCAAAAGTACATACAAGAGGCAAAAACATGCACTAATAAATATGTTTCTCACACCCCTGGCAGTTCTGATGTCACTTGGCCTAGTATTTTAAGGTTGGGAAAATGGAGAGAGCTTTAGTAGTGAATGGGTCGACCAAGAGATGGCACAAGTCCTCCAGAACATGTCTTCACAAAATCTTGCTTTGGAACAGAATGTATGTTTAGATTACCATACTGTTGAGTTATCATCACAAGTCCATACACGCTTAAGCAAGAAATTATTTCAAACAAGCCTTTGATCTTATACTGACATTTATGCTACTTTGAGTGTACAAGAGTCAACGGCTATTTTGTCTATTTTCTTAGTTGAGATATTGAGTTTATGAATGAGAGACTTCATCAATACTATATTCTGCTTATCTGCGGAGAGGAAGGTCAGATGGGGCCTGAAAAGCAGCCTTTTCAAAGTTAAAGGCCGTCTCTAAAAATCAGCCTCCTGTACAGCTAACACTATGCAATCAATGTAATATCAGCCAGCATGCATGAATGCAAACAGATCAAGAGTCAAAAGGCAAAAGAGCTTAAGCATACATCAACAGAATTCCTGACCAAATCATATCTCAACCAATTTTTACAACTGTTTCAATTTCAGCAGTCAGCACACGTACACAATAATACTTTCTTCCTCGATCATTTTCACTTTGTCTATCACCCTTCTGTTTCCTCATTCAAGGGATTAAAAAAACAACAAAACATTTTATTTTACTGCAACACTGCAACCATACAAGCATCTAAATATTCACAAAGTCATAACACAACAAGAATACATTTTATCCATGACTATTTCATATCATATATCTGCACCACACTTTTTGGTCATCACGAAGCTCTAACATTCTTGAATGTTGACACACAAGCCATTGTCATGATTCCTTTAGGACTGATGATGATGATGACGATGATGAAGATGAAGGTGCCGTATTGAGTTTTTTATCCTATGGAAAAGAAGACGTTGATAAGTTATTTCATAAATATAGGCACAAATGTGTATCAGGTTCGAGAAAGAAAAACAAAACAAAACTAACCGTTTAAAGTGGAGGAGACATCAATTCACTACAATGAATTAAAATAATTTCTTTCTCTTTTTTACTAGAAAAATAAAGTGGATTACGAGTAAAGATAAGAACTGTCAACGTAATAAACAAATTTTAAAAAGGCTTCTTAAAAATATGTCAGTCATTGTCAGTTCAATTATGTTTAGAAGAAAATCTCCACTCCTCTGTAACACTTTATTCCCATTAAAGATGTTAGAGGCCTCTAACTTTTTCACAACTTTACTGACATAACACAATGCTTATCATAATCACTCATCCTTAAGTTCACTACCCCATGAAAGACAAATTCTTCCATTCAGAAAAAAAAGTGTTTAACTTTAAAAGTTCCCTTAAAATATAGTGAAAATTCTGTCACATGATCACATTAAAAACTTGCCTCAGGTCTTCCGACTTTGATGAATTAGAAATTGTTGCTTTAATGTAATGAAAGATTTAGTAATACATCATTGAGTATAAAGATAAATGGACCAACGAAATCTCAGTATTTCATGAGAAACATTGAATGTAGCAATGCCAACTCAAATTTAGATTCTTAGAAAATGGTAAAAGGAAGTTGACAGTCATGTAGATCTTTGTATAACTAAGTCAAAGCTTTTTGAATTTTTAAAATTGATCCATAAATAAAAAAGTTATGCCCATTTTTGTTCTCGAAATCTGCCTCAAATTGGGGAAAAATGCTAAAGGGTTTTAATAGAGGGTGAATGGCACCGTAAATGACTTGAAATACTCAGAAAAGCACTGTGGTGTCCAAATCTTATTTGTCATTCTTTTACGATAAAATTAACGTGTATGAGGTATTTTGGGGCGAGGAATTTGATTACGCTAAAAAAATTTGAAAATTTTTCACTGTCGGTCGAGAAAAATGTTACATAACAAAGTTATGTAATCATAACATGTTCCTTTAGAAAGGGCTTGTCTGTTTAAAGAATACAAACTTGCCTTTGTATTTGAAAAAAAAAAGATTAACTCTCCATCCTAACATGTTGATGTTGAACATTTCAAGGTAAGAATGTACAAATTTACATGATGATGTTGTGTAATGTTACATAACAACTCAATGAGTTGAATCAAAGAGCAACTTATTTGTCTTTCCATAAAAACTATGTTGAAGTAAGTATGCGATGACTTGACCAATTAGTGTGTTAAAATGAAAACTTCTTTAGCATTTAAGCTTACTTTGTTTGAAGTTATACAATATGATGTAATGTAAACGAACTGAAATTTCCAAATTTTGTTTGTTTTTGCTGTTTTTGTTGGGATTTTTTTTTGGTTTTGGTTTTTTTTTTGTTTTTTGTTTTTTTCAATATTTAAGGTAACATTAATTTGTACATGCAATACTTAAGTGACTTTTTTTTTTTTAAAAAGATTCATGCAGCCAATTCTCATAGGCTATAAACATGGCCACTGCGCCGCGTAAAGAAAACCCTTTGTGACGTGTTAATTTTCTTTCTCTTGTCACCAACTACGATTTCTGTAACACTCGCGCCAAGGAGGACTTACCTCTCCTTACTTGTCAATAAGTCAGTTTTATTTTACAGCCAATATCATTGCTTCGACACATCTTTAAGTACATGTACTCATAATATCAAATGTGACGGTCCAGCTCTAGGGAAGTAAAAGAATACATAATTGTTTAGTATCAGACACATGGCCCGTCTATGGGACACAATGTTCATACTTTGGTACGGATTCTATCTCGATGTACACGTACACTTTGATTGACATCAACTTGTCGGAGTGGGGAGGGTGTCCTTGGGAAAGATGACAGGAGATGACAAGGGGGTGGGGGGGTCGTTTTGGGCCAAACTTCAGCTGACTTCATATGTGAACGGTCCCTTGGCCACAAGTTTAGTAGTTTGGACCTTTTTAAACCGGAAACCACCATAGCAAGGTTATTTGCTATCATATATTGAAAGTTGCCCTTATTTATAATGTTTGTCTATTATCACATTCTTCTTATACATTATTACATCTGATATCCAGTTATTCTTACGGTGTATCAAAGAAATCAACATGATGATATTTGTCATTAACATCCTAAGGATTATCGATTCCATAAACACTATACTTTACCAAACATTATGTATAATTATAATTCACTATAAAGTCGATCAATAGTGACATTCAGTGGAAAACAAATTACCAACTTCCCTCTCTGGTAAGATTAATTGCGTCCAATTAAGCAAAGGAAAACTTTAACAGTTTTACATTACCAAATTCAACTTGTTGTTGTGCTTTTGATCAAGTACTGAATACGTCAAATGTAAGCATTGCTGTGAAATAATATTCGCTCTATCCTAATATTAGCCAACAGTTATATTCACCTTCACTTTTCTCTATTCCGATATTCGTTGTTTTTTTGTGTGTGTGTTGTTTTGTTTTTGTTTGTTTTTTTGTTTGTTTTTTTTTGTTTGTTTGTTTTTTGTTGTTTTTTGTGTTTTTTGTTTTTTTTTGCAATGCACATCTTTCTTAATTTCACACAAGTGAAACGACACCATTATAATAGGTTTTGTCTCAAGGATTTGATGTTCCGTAAGATGGCGGTGCTGAAAGGCCACAGGCCCCTTTCAACCTAACTTGAGAACTGAGCTACGGTTTTATTTGGACCCTCTTCACGTAAAGAGATGGCCATTTGATCAAGACCTGATGAAAAAGAAAAATTATTACATTTATACTCTCCTCAATAAGGTTGATAGATTTGAAATACTCCCAAGGGGGAAAGTTATTGTACACAGTGGTATTTTTATTTTTACTTCATTTTTTATTAATTTTGTAATTTGCTCAACTTGAACGTTACGAACAGCGATATTGTTACTCTTTGCACCTTTAAACCGGTTAATTTTTAAAATCTGTTAAATGTAATTGTTACTGAACAACAACATTGATA
>JAOWAY010078328.1:0-11366 GCA_028565895.1 Goniobranchus geometricus
CCCCCCCCCCCCCCCCCCAACAAAAAAAAAAAACAAACCCAAAAGCATTCATATATCAGATAGTTAATTATGTAACTCACATATATTGTATAAATGAATAGAGGATTGAATTAAGTTACAGAATAAAGAGGGATGGTTTTGGAGATGTTTTGAAAAGCGAGACAGGTGAAGAGTGACGGACTGAACAAGGGAGAGAATTCTACACTGATAAAGCCTGATAGGGGAAGCATCTTTTCGTTCAATTCAGCACAGCAATAAATA
The DNA here is from genome assembly GCA_028565895.1 of Goniobranchus geometricus. NCBI lineage: Eukaryota > Metazoa > Mollusca > Gastropoda > Nudibranchia > Chromodorididae > Goniobranchus > Goniobranchus geometricus. The sequence goes on from JAOWAY010078328.1 coordinate 262, forward strand.
GTTGCTGTTCTTTCTATCTTTAGCCCACCGATGTCTTCCTACCAAGTGGAAGGCAATATTTACTGCAGCATGACAGGAACGGCAACCTACGGCATGTTATGAGTCCACTGTTGGGATATCATCACTTTAGCACCCTGCTGACCATGGGAATGAAACGATTTCTCTACAAGGCCCCAGATTTCTCTCTTCCTTACATTGAGGATTATGATGCTATGGGAAACCTTCTCCAGGTACTTTGAGCTTGTTTGTGTGTTTATGTTGTATGTATGTTTTTGTGAGCTTATGTGTGTCTGTTTATTTGTTTATTTCAGAGTGTGCTTTATGTGCTTTTATTATGTGTATGTGTTCATGCGTGTGTGTGTTTGTTTGTGTGTCTCATGCCTAATGGTTAGAACAAAGAGCAACGTTAAAGCATCTTTCTAAGCGTGCTAATAAATGATAAAATTAATTTTGAGAGGTTCAGGAGTTAACAAAATTTATAGTTCCCATGACATGACGTTTGTGGCTTTCAGGGCAGAATGGTTAAGCCATCTACCTACATATCAGATGATACTGTGATTCAGATCTTGGCGTTTAACACAGAGCTTGGCCTTATAAAACATCTGACACTTAGTACTTAGCAAAGACATATTCCTTCGTATTATCCATCGGAGGGGGGGGGGGGGTTATAATCAATAATAGGGGGAAGATTGCAGTGAAATGGCATCTGGTCCAGAAATTTATAATTGATGTGATATGTACCGCTTTATTACACAGAAGATGTAGCTAAACACATGCTCTCTGGGCCTGAGTGGCACCAAAAGAACTTGCCACTTTATTACACAGAAGATGTAGCCAAACACTGGCTCTCTGGGCTTGAGTGGCACCAAAAGAACTTGCCACTTTATTACACAGAAAATGTAGCCAAACACTGGCTCTCTGGGCCTGAGTGGCACCAAAAGAACTTGCCACTTTATTACACAGAAGATGTAGCTGAACACTGGCTCTCCGGGCTTGAGTGGCACCAAAAGAACTTGCCACTTTATTCCACAGAAAATGTAGCTAAACACTTGCTCTCTGGGCCTGAGTGGCACCAAAAGAACTTGCCACTTCATTACATAGAAGATGTAGCTAAACACTGGCTCTCTGGGCCTGAGTTGCACCAAAAGAACTTGCTACTTTATTACACAGAAGACGAAGCTAAACACTGGCTCTCTGGGCCTTTGTGGCACTAAAAGGACTTGCCACTTTATTAAACAGAAAATGTAGCCAAACACTGGCTCTCTGGGCCTGAGCGGTACCAAAAGAACTTGCCATTTTATTACACAGAAATGTAGCGAAACACTGGCTCTCTGGGCTTGAGCGGCACCATAAGAACTTACCACTTTATTACACAGAAAATTTAGCCAAACACTGGCTCTCTGGGCCGGAGTCGCACCAAAAGAACTTGCCACTTTATTAAACAGAAAATGTAGCTAAACACTGGCTCTCTGGGCTTGAGTGGCACCAAAAGAACTTGCCACTTTATTAAACAGAAAATGTAGTGAAACTCTGGCTTTCTGGGCCTGAGTGGCACCAAAAGAACTTGCCACTTTATTACCCAGAAAATGTAGCCAAACACTGGCTCTCTGGGCCTGAGTGGCACTAAAAGAACTTGCCACTTTATTACACACAAAAATGTAGCGAAACACTGGCTCTCTGGCCTGAGTGGCACGAAAAGAATTGCCACTTTATTACACAGAAATTTTAGGTAAACTCTTGCTCTCTGGGCCTGATTAAAAGTTGTCACCTTATTTACACAGAAAATGTGGCTAAACACATGTTCTCTGGGCCTGAGTGGCACCAAAAGAACTTGCCACTTTATTACACAGAAATTTTAGCTAAACATTTGCTCTCTGAGTGGCACCAAAATAACTGGCCAATATTTTACACAGAAGATGTAGCTTAACCTTGGCTCTCTGGGCCTGATTAAAAATTGCTACTTTATTACACAGAAGATGTAGCTTAACACTGGCTCTCTGGGCCTGATTAGAAGTTGCCACTGTATTACACAGAAGATGTAGCTTAACACTGGCTCTCTGGGCCTGATTAGAAGTGCCACTTTATTACACAGAAGATGTAGCTTAACACTGGCTCTCTGGGCCTGATTAGAAGTTGCCACTTTATTAGACAGAAGATGTAGCTTAACACTGGCTCTCTGGACCTGATTAGCACCAATAGAACTTGCCACTTTATTGCACAGAAAATGTAGCTAAACTCATGCTCTCTGGGCCTGATTAGAAGTTGCCACTTTATTACACAGAAAATATAGCTAAACACAGCTCTCTGGGCCAGATTTGAAGTTGCCACTTTATTACACAGAAAATATAGCTAAACACATGCCCTCTGGGCCTTATTAGAAGTTGCCACTTTATTACACAGAAAATATAGCTAAACACATGCTCTCTGGGCCTGAGTGGGAGCAAAATAAATTAACACCCCCCTGAACTTGATTTCTATCTTTTCAGGCATATTAAGATGAATTTTTTTCTTTTATTTGGTTAAACAATGTATGCATTTTTAATGCCTTTATTTTGAAAATTTATTTGATTTGGCTTGACAGAGTTCACAGAATATAAAAGTCTCTTGTTCTATATGTATTTCAGGTTATGTATCCCAGTGAGCAACGCCGTATTTTGTATCGCTACAATGAGTTGGGTCAAAGAAGTCTCGTTATGTTCGACCAAACCCTCATTGAAAAGGATTACCATCCGGAAGCCCAGCTTCTCTCTGTCGCCTCACTGGTTGCCAGGGGATATGCCAATACTTTGACATTTGAGTACATGGGTTCTCTTATTCGGGATGGTGCCGTCACATTTCCCCAGGACTCCAGTCTAATAGGTGCCACCATGTCACTAAAATACGACAACCATTTCCGTCAGACTGTCACCAAAGTTACTCTGACCAACAACATCAGCCTAACATCTAATTGCAGCTATGGTAACACAAATGGCAAGTTGTCGTTTGTTGGAAATATGAAAGTTGAGTGGGTCACATGGGCCAAGCAGGTCTTCTCCAATAACAAAGTGTCCATGACTCGTGAATTTGATGGGTATGGCAAGCTGGTTGAAGTCAAGGTCCGATTTGGCGGCTCTGTGAAATTTGCCATGGCTATCGACTACGACAAAATTGGTCGAGTCCATGAATGGACACTGAAAATTGGCAAGTCCAAGGAAATGAAAGTGGAATACATTTATGATGTGGACAGTCATGTGACTGATGTACTTCTCCAGGGTAAAACGACCTGGGAATTTGGGTATGATGGCGACGGCAACATCAATAAAATGTCAAGCCATGGCAGAACGAGACACATGGAATTTGACAAGGGAGACAAGATTACGATGATGGGGGGTGTGAGTTACAAATTTGACAGCGATGGCCTCATGGCACAAAGAGGCCTTGACCAAGTTACCTTCAATTCTGCAGGTCAGTTGATCTCCATTACACGTCACACTCTCTTCAAGTACTCCTACTTTTATGATGCTCTTGGCCGTCTTGCTGTTCAGCGAGACAGGTATGGACGGATACTACAATTTTTCTACTCTGATATGAAGAGACGTCATTTGATAACGCACATCTACAACCACACAACTGGAATTCTCACAGAATATTTCCGAGATTCTCAAGGAACACTGGTAGCCTTGCAAAGGGAAAATAAAATGTATTATGTCGTGGTTGATCCAAGTCAAACGCCATTGGCAATATTTGATAACTCAGGAAATGTGAAGAAAAGGATGACGTATGATCCTCTGGGGAAGAGAAAAGAAGATTCAAATCCAGATTTTGACTTTGTGTTTGGCTTCCAAGGCGGATTTTACAATCCAGTTACTAATTTGGTTCACTTTTGGCATCGAGTGTACGATGCCAGTCTTGGCCGTTATTTGACGCCAGATTACAGCAGTGTCTTTGGAAAACTTAAAAGAGTGGTAGATGACCCAGAAATTCTGAACCTTTACAGTCATCGATACTTGGTCAACACACATCTCAGGAAACAACACTATCCCAGGATGGGTGAGTAAACACAATTACAACAACAAAAGGGATAAGAGCAATACTAATAACAACAATCTCCTTCTTCTTTATCTTCTTTTAGCTTGTCCTGCTATCTGCGGATTGCTACATCGAATATCACAACTCCATACTTTCAGGTCCATAGGGTTGCCACCTTCCAGGCCCAATTCTCTTATTTCCTTCTTAACTCTTTTTACCGCCTATCCACAAGAAAGAGATTAAGGAACAATTTTCCTTCTTCATTTACATTCATTATCATCAATGTATATCTATTATGCACATATCTCTTCATGGCTTTTATATATGTGAACAACAGTCTTAAGTGTACTAGCTTTCTATTTATACATACTTTCAAGCATGTTCATCTGAACGTTTTTGCATCAGATTAAGAGGGAACCTCACTTGGATCTTGCTATTCCCAAATTTGGAAGGGAAAATTATTCTCATTTGAATTGATTAAGTTTGTTAAAAAGAAGTTTTGATTTGATTGTGTCAAAAAGTGCAAATAATTGATTAAATCATATTGTACGCTCATTTCCATCCTTTGCAACTTCACATTCAAATACCGTTTATACCCTATGTTTGTTTTCAGATCTGTCTGACTGGCTAAGCGTATTGGGTTATGACGTCAGATCCATGTCGCCTGATGTCACATACACAGGTGAATTGAACCCTGGACCTCCGCAGCCAGATATGCAGTTATTACCAGCCTCATCAGCTTTTGAATGCACCTTTAGAAGGGACATGCACAACTTGCTGACTATATCCAGTGTGCCAAAGTCTAAGGTATAGTGACAATAATATAACAGATAGTTTATGCACAATTTGCTGACTATATCCAGTGTGCCAAAGTCTAAGGTATAGTGACAATAATATAATAGATAGTTTATGCACAATTTGCTGACTATATGCAGTGTGCCAAAGTCTAAGGTATGGTGAAAATAATATAATAGATAGTTATGCGCAATTTGCTGACTATATTCAGTGGGCCAAAGTCTAAGGTATGGTGAAAATAATATAATAGATAGTTATGCACAATTTGCTGACTATATTCAGTGGGCCAAAGTCTAAGGTATAGTGACAATAATATAATAGATAGTTATGCACAATTTGCTGACTATATTCAGTGTGCCAAAGTCTAAGGTATAGTGACAATAATATAATAGATAGTTTATGCACAATTTGCTGACTATATCCAGTGTGCCAAAGTCTAAGGTATGGTGAAAATAATATAATAGATAGTTATGCACAATTTGCTGACTATGTTCAGTGTGTCAAAGTCTTAGGTATATTGACAATAATATACTAGAAAAAGTATATTGACAATGATATACTATAAAGTATATGCACAATAATTTGCTGACTATATCCAGTCAGTGTGTCAAAGTCTAAGGTATATTGACAATAATATGATAGAATATATATGCACAATTTGCTGACTATATCCAGTCAGTGTGTCAAAGTCTAAGATATATTGACAATAATATGATAGAATGTATATGCACAATTTGCTGACTATATCCAGTGTGTTAAAGTCTAAGTTATATTGATAATGATATAATAGAAGGTACATGCACAATTGTCGACTACATCCAGTGTTTCAAAGTGTTAAGTATGTGTACAGTAGTAATATGATAGAAGGTACATACACAATTTACTGACTATATCCAGTGTGTCAAAGTTTGAAATAAATTGACAATAGTAATACAATAGAAGGAAATGCCAATTGTTTGACTATATCCAGTGTGCTAAAGAGTAAGATATGTTGACAATAATATATTAGAAGATTTTTAATGAGTCTGTCAATTTATGTAGATTGTGTATCCAAAACTTACTTAGTGTTCATGTTTTTTTTAAACATGAAATTATATAAATTTTAGTATCATGTTTATTTATTCATTAAGGAATGATCCATTTTGCCAACTTAAAATATTTTATTTTTCTTATAATTTCATTCGCAAGGTAACTCCACTCCAATCTGTGCCATCAGAAACTCCAGCTCCGCTTAGTTCCATATTTGGTCAAGGTGTTACCATCTCCAACATCAAGGGTCATGCAGTGGTCAACATCTTGGACATCGCTCAATCTTGGGCCAAAAACTTGGCAGCAACTTTACTCAATTCCTCTCAGGTTCTTCCTATTCATTTTACAATTAACGGCAAAGACGTTCATTACTTTGTCAAACCCAGTGCTAAAGACGCTGAAAATGACTTGCAGAGACTTGGCATTCACAGTGATTTAGTGACATTTGAATCAGGATTGAATGTGTCCATTCATCGCAATCAACATGGCCATGGGTATGGCATCTCTCGAAGAGAGGTAGACATCAGAATCCATGGAAACCATACCGTGCTCAATGTACGATATGGGACTACCATGGATAGGGAGATTCGACGTGTGTTACACCATGCTAAAGACAGAGCCGTTAGCCATGCATGGGCAAGAGAACAGTACCTACTGCAACACAGTTTGCCCTCAGTCTACCATTGGTCAGATTCAGAAATACGTCAAATCGTGGCGAGTGGTCGGGTGACTGGATATGTGGCTGATTACATTCATCAGCCTGACAAATACCCGGAGCTTTCAGATGACTGCAACAACATTCGATTTGTGGCTGAGGTGCCTTGAGGAGAAGACCTTTCTTATGTTGTTTAGGTTTTTGAATTTCTATCATCCCTGATTTTTGTGTGAGGACTCATTTACTGCCCAGATTCATCTTTTTCAAATTTCTCAGAGTCACAATTACCTCTTCATGATTCCTTACAATTAAGACATTTGACCAAATGGTTCCGAGGTACCAGTGTGTATAATACTCAAGTTCTGCCCCCTGGATGTTCATGCAAAGTTCATATGTTTGGGACTGGGCAATTATCAAAACTTCACAGATTGATTCAGTATTAACTGCCTATGACATGCTGACAACAGTCGTCGGAAAAGGCTGAACCTATTCCACAATAAAAATATTACCAATCACCGGTACAAAAGTTTCATCCCCTTTCAGTGGAAACTATGGAGCCACAGAAACATTGTATTCCACAATTTCCAAATGTTTATTGTAGTTGGTTAACAATGAAAATTGTAGCCTGTGGACGTTATTGGGTAAATGTGAGCGTCTTTGGTTTTACCAGTTGGTGTTTGGAAAAGGGTGGAAGTGTACGAAGAAAGGATGGACAAAAAGAAAAAAAGTTTTTAAAGTGTTTGCTGTCATTTTGCTTATTATTTCACCTTTTTTTAAAAATCTTTTTCTTTCTTTCTTTCTTCCTTTTTTAAAAAAATCTTTTTCTTGCGGGTGCCGTTTCTTCTTTTTACTTTAAAGCTTTTCCCTTTACACAAATAGAATTTCTGATTAGACTGCAAATTGTGCCATTCAATGGCTATGGGGATATCGTATTAAAATTGATATCACTGATATTGCCCATCACTGCCATTCATGGAATCAAGTTTCAATCCATTACAATGTCTACTCTAAAGAACAATGGAAACATAAACAATATGTATCTCCAAGAATGAATATAATTCCAAAAACCTGATTTGCGGAGATGTTGACCAACATTTATGTGTTATCAGCATCGTTAGTGCAAATATTATCTTGCTTCCATCTGTGATAAAGAAATGGTGGAGATTTTGACATTGTCAGATAGTAAATCACATAAAGGAATATTGTAAGCGAAGAGTTCTTTTAATTAAAATTTTGGAAGTTTACTCTGATAGAACTAGCTTCTGATGAGACAAAGAAATAGATCTTCCAATTTTTTTATTTTGTGATGATTTTATTGGCATACAATTGATATTACCTGTTCATTTTATTCTGTTTAATAAGCTAAATTATGTGTTTGATATGTGATTTGTACATAAACTTTTGGGTTTTACGTGCAAATCATCATTCTCGTTACTATGAAAGTGCCACAGCACTGAATGGAAAGCTTCCGTCTTTTACAAAAAACAAAACAAAACACAATACAACTAAACCGGTAAGGTGTGTCCTGCCAAGTCCAAGCTTCCATTAAATCTGCTGCAATGATTTGCTTGATAATTCTTTCACCCTTTTGTTGGCTTTGTATTGCAACTTTCAAAGTGGAAACTAATGCTCTATCCCGAGTTTGGATTTTGATATAAAATACTTAGTACAAAGAGCTTCTCACTACAGTGGTCTCCGGCTGAGAGGCCTTACAATGGGTTACCCTGAAATTGGCCTCAAAGACAGAATGTCCTTTCCACTAAGGAGCATACCTAGATCACTAATGTCTTATGTAATTATGTGATGGCCTTTCGTGATGTATCAAAAGCCTTAATGAGGACGGCATAATGCTGAGTCAAAACTTTCCTATCATGGAACATTTGGAGAGTTAAGAGCAAGACCCAAATGAAGACGTATGGATAGATTTAAGGAGAATGTAAGGGTTGTTAATGTGCAAGTGCAGGATGCATTAAAAGATGGAAAGCTTGCTGTAGCAACCCTTAAAGGGGGAAAGCCAAAAGAAGAAGAAGAAGCCATTGAACATGTTGTGTGGCTTATTACACCAAGAAAGAATCCACGTCATTTCTTTTTTAAGGCAACAAGTGTAATTCTAAGTTTTAAAAAGGATAAAAAAAAAAAAAAAAAAAGAGAACAGCTTGCAACGAGCCTCTGCATGTATTGTGGCACCGCTAAATGCCATAGGATTTTATGAATATCATTAGACTAACAAACAAAGGTGTTGGTTTATTAGGCATTAATTCTGGGAGAGTGTCTTTTTCATCTTAGATCACATGGAGAAATAATTATTATGGGACAGAATGACATTTCCTTGAATTCTTAAATTTTCAAAAAAATTTTCATCAGATGAAAGGGTGTGCAAGATTTGCTGCAGGAAGAGAAAAAACAAAACAAAACAAAATATTTATCTGAAAATAATGACCTCTTAGCCGGGGCCACACATAAAGTCCCTAAGTTTTTGTTGATTTTTTTTATTCTTATTGTTGGAGTTGCTTTGTTATTAAATGGAGAATGTTTTGTTGCTGAAGTTTGATTTTTGTAATCCATATAATGATTTTTATGTCAGTTCCTTTGCCTTTGTGTTATGTGCAATGAAATGCTGATAATGATAAATTGAAATCAGATGAAATTTGGTTATGATAAATGTGTTTATTATTTTTTCTAAGAAACGTGAAATAGATGAATGGACAGCATTTTTTGAATCTTCATCCTGGACGTTCCTGTCATCATTACTATGAAGAGGAAACTCAGTTGAGAAAATTTTATCCTCAATATGTATTTCATTTTTTTTTATTTTTTTTTTGGTTTCGGGGTATTCAGTTTTAGTATTGAGAAAGTCACTGACCAGGTTTTAAACTTTTTAATCTGAGTTAGATTGGATCGTTGAGGATTGTGTCAAAGAGGATGTAATTATGAGAAAGTTTGCATTAATGCAGGCAGGCTCCAATAATCCATTCAGGTTATTTGAAAGAGTGTGCAGCCAGAGGAATTTTTACTGCCCAGGGGTTGGTAACATGAAACATTTCTAACTAAGTATGTTCCCAAATCTTAGGAATGTCCTAACTAAGAAGCAAAGATGAGTAATAACATGACACAATTTTACAATATTTTTAGTTAGGAAGTTCCTAACCTCCAATCAATCCCATAATGCATCGCTTAAGAACATTTCTAATTTCTTTTTTAGTTAACAAAAATGGCGGCCTCCATCTCCATCTGTCTCTTTATCTTTCTCTCTCTGTCTGCCTATGTCTGTCTGTCTCTCTCTCTCTCTCTCTCTCTCTCTCTTTTTTTTGTCGCTATGTCTCTTTCTCTGTCTCTATTGCTGTCTCTCTCTCTTCCTCTGTCAAAAGTCATAGGCCTGCCTTGGCTGTAAATGTAGTAGTCAAATAGGCATAGAGTCTAAATCTAGATCTAGCCACTGTCATTTTAAGCGTCATTGGTAACAGTAGCTAGAAAGATCATAAAAATACCCCAGTAGATCTAGGCCTATAATTTGACAATACAGCTTGCTTGGATGATGCTGCTTAAATTTTATTTCTTTCCGCTGGCCTTACAAGGCCTAGTTTTAACAGAACTGTCAAAATAGAACAAAGACAACTAAGGAACAAAGTGATGAGCTTTATTCAAAATATTTAAAAGTGAGTATCAAATTAAAAGAGCACCTCATAGAGGAATATAAAGAACAAAAGAAAACACAAAAATTGAAAAGGAAATACTATAGACATCTATTACAAATGGGTGAAGATTCAGGCTCAGAGTAAAGTGAAACATTAAAGATAATATAATTATAATTAGTTTTTTATTAGAATTTGCCATGTTCCAATACACCTTTTGTATTAAACGTTTAAGAAGCTACTTAGGGATGACCTTAGCAGTCCTAAGATTTGTTCCTTACTTTATGCTTAGCACGTACTTAGGAATGTTCTTAAGCTTCATGATATCCACTTACCTAAGGCGATAAGAACATTTTAACGAATATTCCTATGTATGGGTTTCTCCTTCCTGCTACTTACCTAACTCTAAGTTTAAACTTAGGAATGTTCTTAGCTTATGAACATACTTAGGAATGTTTCATGTTACCTTCCCCAGAAGAAGACTGGCCATTGCGGCATCGAAACTTAGGAAACTAATAACCCTCTGGAAGAGTCAATCAGCGCTGCCCCAAAAACTAAGGATTCTACTTGCATGCATTTTCCCGGTAGCCGCTCACAGATGTTAAACATGGACACTCTCGAAAACTGATGAAGAAAGAATTCAGGCCTTCGAAATGAATTAATGCGATCGAAAAATTCGTAGAGTACCATGGACAGCAAAAGAAAGTAACCAAAGCATCCTAGAACATCTTGATATCAAAACTGGCAATTCCTAAATCGAAAAAAGAAACAAAAACTATACTTTGGTCACATCAAACGTACGATACTTTGAAAAAAAAACTGTGCATGGAGGGGGCCGTGGGGGGTAAAGTGGAGCAGGGTATCACAGACTGGCTAAAGATAACAACAACAGATGCAGCATGGAACTTTCATATTATGCCTCTCTCTCTCTCTCTCTCTCTCTCTCTCTCTCTCTCTCTCTCTCTCTCTCTCTCTCTCTCTCTCAA